>JAHZNI010001390.1:0-12054 GCA_027744415.1 Seira ritae | reverse complement strand
GAGTGAATAGCTTTTAACAAGCTATCCTCCGTTTTCAACCAATTATAAAATTCACTGCAATTTTTTTTCTCATTCATTTTTAAAACCAAAACCGACTCCAGAGTTTTAACAGATAGTTGAGTTTTTTCTTGCGTTCAATAGTTATTAACAAGAGAAAAAACTCTTTCAACTGGAGCTGAGGTACCCGGAAGAGAGAAAGCATACTGAACTAGCAGAGAAATTGTTTCTGTTTCCGCAGAATGAACAGAATTAAAAAATTCCACCCATCTTTCTTCCGGACGAGATTTTTTCTCGTTCCATGCATTAATTTGAGCGGCTGTAGCATATGAAATCAATCTATTAAAGTCGCGAATTATGTTGCCACCAATTTTATCGCCACAATTTTCATTGAAAAAGGCAATGCTAGCTTCCAAGTCTGTCCATGTTGGAATTTTATTCAACAAAATCCAGTTAAAACAGCTTAAATGCTGCATTGGTGCACTCCATTTCTGTAAGTAAGAAATGCACCTTGTGTAAATTTTTTCCACAGTTGCATAGAACGACACAATCTCAATTTCCCCCGCATTCCACAATCTATCTACTTCAGTCTTTGCCGTGATGCCTATTATTTTTTCTTTTCTCATTTGCAACTCCCCTATCAAACAGTTAATATTGTTAAGCACTTCAAAAGCACATGGATTGTCGCCTTCTATTTTCAAAACTGTGGCATGAAACATATTTGCTAGGCTATGCAAAAACCCCATCCAACCTTCATTTCGGTTTTGGCTAAATAAACTGAGAATATTAGCAGGACAAGGATTTTCATCGGAAAGAAAATATACTTTTAATGGTTTCCACATCTGAAGCACTCGCTCTATTGCCGGAGCTAAACTTAACCACCTAGTTTTACTAGAAGATAAGCACTTTTTGTAGGTAGTATCAAACTCTTTGCAAAATTGCTTTAATTTTTCCTTTCTGACAGTTAATCTAGCAAAATGTCTATGTATCGAATACAATACGCTATCCACAAAATCTAATACATTGACGCCATTTTCAATCGCACTATTAGCAATATGCGCCCCGCATCATACTCCTAGTAATTCGCGTTTTTTTAAATCAGAATTTAAATGATAAAACACATTATTTTCTCCCCCTCGATTCATCCCTCCAAAATTTCCATTTGTATTATCGGCACAAACTCGCACATTTTTTTCTGAAATTTGCTTTCTTTCAAGAGAGCTTATTACTTTCTCTTTTAATGTTTCGGCTTTTTCGTTTGTGAGCTCATACAATTCCAGTAATTTTACCTAGATGCCTTTCAGAGGAAGAAAGAAGCGAACGATAACTGGAAATAATTTAGTATCTCCTCTGTTGGAACAGTCTACGGAAACGGAAATAAATTTTGTATTTTCGAGATCATATTCTACATTTTTCATAATTTTTGGGGCAAACATCATTTACAACAATCGCTTCTGTTTTAGTTCGCGCACAAGAAAACTTACTTTCAAAACATGAGTTTATCAGTTTAGAGTTAGTCTTGTAATCGAAAGGGCAAATCATGCTCCCCGAGATGGTAAGCAAAAGCACTTTCTTTTGCTGCCAATTCCAAATCACTGTTTTTTGGAACCACTGGGGTGAAAAAACCAGTAACTTTTTTAGATAAAATCTGCGCTTTTTTTGCAGCTTCGTGCGCTTGGGTTTTATTATGTTGTATGATTTGAAATTTACCACTATTAGCAATGGAAAAATAGCCACGACAAATTTGACAATACACGTCCGAGTCGGTAGCTGATCCGAATTTCGCTCGTTTTTTTCCAAGTGTGGATATTCCTGAGCAAGAGTGTCATTCAAGACACAGACTCCTCGTTTTCCCGACATTTTGATAACTTGTGTTGAGATGTGTGGGAGATGGAAACAAGTCAAACTCAAAGAAGCAACTGACAAGCATTTTCTGTTCCTAAAAATATTAATTTGAAATTTGGGACACTTTTCGAAGTTTATGAAACATGAATGGGCAAGAATGTATTTTTATAGCCTAAAGTATTTAGGTACCCAAAGCAATAGTCTTTAAGCAGGAAACAGGTCATTCCATTCCGTTCTGCTTCTTCATTCTCTTCTTAGCTAATCCCATCAACAGGACTCATTGTTTTATCTCGCGAGAGTAAATGTGTTGGGAACTTTTTTTGTTTTTAAGCCAATTTTTACTGCTCATGTTGACCTTTGGATGCAATTAAATCTAAAAATGGTTCAAGGAAAAACACGGATGCTCAAGTCCGAGAGCAAAACATAAATGAGTGTTCATATTTTTTGGAAAAAACGGACGAGTGTTCAGATTTCTTGGAAAAAAGTATGAATAGAATATATTCTATATTAGTTCTATATTCTATAATGCCGAAGGGGAAATAAAGTATACTTCTATAATATAGAGTATGAGTGGTCACCGTATTCATATCGTATGACTTGCGTAGTAAATGCTACCTTAATATTGATATCCAAACCTATTCTTTTCAGTTTTGTACTTCTTCCTTTTTGTTTTTTGGCTATTTCTCTCCTAAAAATGCAATCTAGTCTTGGTTTTTATAAAATGGTAAAATAAAGAAGATGGACAGAATTTGCATTTACTTGAGGAGTTAAACCTAATTCTGGACAATGTAACATAATATGTTTACGATGAAACGATGACTTTGGTTCAATGAGGCTTACACGGTTTACATTTTCTAGCTTATTCCACGCAGTTTTAATCAATTCATATGGGTACCCACAATTTCTGAATGTTTCAAACACTTTAAAACAAATTACTCATTTTATCATTTTCTAGTGAACATGATCTAATAACTCTCAAGCCACATGAGTGTAGTAGATTAATTATCATGTGCTTAGGATGACCTGACTCGTAGCGCAAATATTCATGTTTTGACATTGGTTTTTGAAAAAGTTTTGTGATGATTTTAATATCATCAGTTAAGCTAATTGTGAGATCCCAAAAAACTGACTTCTGATTCTGTTGACTCAACCGCAACCGTAAACAAATGGATGTTGAAAACAATTTAAAAAAATGAATAGGTATATCAACATCGGTTACATCAGCTATAGCAAAAACGTCATCAATAAACCTCCTCCTAAACACCATTTCGGGTTTCCATAAATTCTCTAACTCTAATGCGGCTGTGATAATGGCTATTGATACACTTGAATTACCACCCATTTGAATACCTTTTTTCTAAAATAATGCTTAATTTTGATACTTAACAAGACTATAATTTAAAGCTAAATCTAACAATGCCGTCAGATTTTTGTTGGAAGTGACAATACCAGATGTATGAATTTCGCAAAAAACTCCATGCATCTTTTTTTTACACATATCTAAAGTATTACACACAATTTTCTGTCACAGCAGAATTTCGCTTGCAACTTTTATGAAATTTTGCTTTCTCTATGTTCTATCGTTCTTTCATGTCATCTTTGCTATTCCCCCAGAGAAAGGAACACCTGTGCAATTACGCATAATCATAGAACAGCTATCAGAACTGATCTTGCATTAAATATGTCCATTTCAATTGGCAACGAACTTTACTTGTTTAATAGAAAAATTGTGTTCAGAAGTATCATAACCAAACTGTGACAGAAGATTCTGTGTCATATTTTATTGGTAGTTCTTGATACATGTCTGTTATATCTGCTGTTATAAGAACATGTTTTCTGGTAGGATTTATTGATAATTTGCTTAGTAAAAAGAGGATTTGTGGCGAATCAATTATTAGAGATGGAATTTTTACTTTCAACGGTCTTAAAATATCTTATAGTAATATGAAAAGTTCAATGTTTTGAGGGTACTGCATATAGGTGTGTATTTGTGTTTTTTATGTATTTTTGACAAAATATAAAATTAAACTGGACTGTGAGATCTAAGAATAATAAAATTAATGTTTGTACCAAAGAAAAAAATATTTTCTGCTAAAACTCTGCCTTTGTCATCCAGTTCACACATTTTCATATAATAAATCTCTTTAGTGCTGGGTATGTAAGTATTCTTATCTGAAAGCTGACGGTTAAATTCTTCATCGTACTCAGTTTTTCATCAATACTAAGTCTGCGTTTTTATCACTAGATTTAACAATGATGGATTCTTTTCAAAAAGGCTTTAAAATCAGCTAGGAGTACATGTACTTGCTTGAAATTCATGTTTAACTTTTTATAGCCACCATACAGGCTTGACTCGTGTCAACTGGAAAGATTACGTTTACAAAAAAGAGAGTGACTTTTTGAAACACGTAGATTTTTTTTAATTTTTATAAGGGTACGGGTCATGTCATCAGTATTATCTGGTTAGTTTCTATTCTTGAAAACTTTCAAAGCCAGTTTTCGCATTCCTTCCTAAATACAATCTTCAACTTCCGTCATGTTTACAGGTTTCTCTAAATTCTAGCTTCAGACCAAGAGATAGTGTAAGTTCAACGAAAGATTAACATTTTGCATCGATGAGGTTATGAAGTGAGGAATTCGAATTTTTCAACAAATTATATAGTTTATAGAAAATATTTACTTAATTTAATAAATCTTTTACCGTGTGGCTTAGATATTTAAGGCTGCCTCCTGTGAGTAGTTTTTAAAATATTCAGGGATGCGGTCCTTTCGATCCTCCGGCTCTGGACTCGGTTCATGTAATTATCGATTCTTGTTTCATGCTGGGTTATTTTTTCTTGTTGTGCTGAAATTCTTCAATTGTTTCGACATAAATTTTGCGCCCTCTCTGCCTCAACTGTTGATGGGATTGGGTGGGAGTCTTGCATGATTCAAGGTTGTTGTTTGATTTATATTTTGGATCATTGTGGTGGTGGAGAAGGGGGCGTTTAAAAGTCGCTCTTTTCCGGATTTTACGACTTCTGCGAGCTTTTCTGCATATCTGTTTTTTACAACTTTTGTCAGCTTTGTCCCTCTTGGTGTGGTTTTTGCCCCTCTTCGATGTAATGATTCAAATAGTGCTCTAAAAAAGCGATGATGAGCGGTAAATAATATTTGTCTTAGAATTTTACTTGGATTTTTACTCACGTGCTAGTTTGACTAATTCATGTCAGGGCATGTGCATTGCATGTTTTAGTTGGCAGCAGACAATTTACATGAGACATATTGATTCAGTCATGTAGCTCATTCTGAAAAACACTTCTTGGAATCAAGAAGTGAAACTCTTCTGAAAAACATTTTTAATTGAATGATAATAATTGAATTTAATAATGATCGAAGGGAATGCAAACAAGCACGAGGATTAAAGATAAGTACTTTGAGAAAAGCCAAGAAATCAGGCTGGGCGATAGATGAGAGACAAAAATTCATTGAGATGAAGAACAAGTACCGATCTCTATGTAAATTAAAAAGAAAATAATTTCATGATAAGTTAATTAAGGACTTTAATACAAAAAAGGGAAAGCAATTTTGGAGGTCAATAAAAGTACTGCAGTATAAACCTTCAGTGTTTCACGATATCGAAGAAAATGAATGGAAGAAGTACTACAAAAGTACCCAACCACCTAAAGTAGCAAATAGGACCACGTTTACTGATGTGAGGCATAGCACGCTTGATCAGCCTTTTAAATTCGCAGAACTTCAAGAAGCGCTAAAAAAGCTCAGCGTAAACAAGAGCCCAGGGCCTGATATGGTGTCAAATGAGTTCTTAAAAAATCTACCCCTAATAGCACAAGGTGAACTCCTAGATAGACTGAATCGTATTCTAGAAAATGAAAGTCCGCCGGAGGAATGGAGTTTGTCATCTACTATAATGTTGCATAAGAAAGGAGATGTAGATAAATGTGAGAATTATAGGCCAATAGCATTACTTAATACCTCATTAAAGCTGTTTACTGCTTTGCTTCAAACAAGAATAATGAAATGGGCAAATAGTTGTAAAATATTACCTGAAGCCCAAGCAGGATTTCGGCCAAAAAGAGGATGTATGGATCACATATTTACATTACAATCTTTAGCTCAAATAAGAACTGCGAAAGGAAAAATGTATGCAATATGACTACTTTGCTAAAGCCTTTGACTCTATCAATCACGCAAAGCTGTGGAACAAGCTTTTTTCATTAGGTCTGTCTGGTAAAATAGTGAGAATCCTCAAGCAAATATATGAAAATGCGAGCACCCAAATTAGAACTAAAACGGGGCATGCTGAGAAGATTGAACTCACATCTGGAATTTTACAGGGTGAAAGTTTATCGCCCCTCCTCTTCAGCCTTTACCTTTTTGATATCCAGGAGAAAGTTAATGAATGGGGATTACCTGGAGTGAAAGCTGGAAGTGTCGATTTTCATATTTTGCTGTACGCGGATGACATGTGTGTGGTAGCGTCACATGCTTGGGTGCTTCAGAGAAAAATTGATTTGCTGAGTGCGTACTTTGAGGAGTTAGATTTAAAACTAAATTTAAGCAAAACCAAAGTCATGATCTTCCGTCGTAGACAACGAATCGGAAAAGAAAAATTCTTTATGAATTGAACAGAATAATAATTATTAATGCTATTTTATGGATGGTGCATTACGATTTGATTCCAAGGCCCACTATAATATATTTTTATTTTAATTGGCAATATTTTTCTGCAGATAATGGATGCATGCAATGTGCAATGTGCGATAAGCAAGGAAAAATGCGAAATGCATAACGTGTTACGCATATAGGTATCCTGATCTTTTAATATTGATGTGAATGAAATAGTAGATACATATCGATATCTGGGAGTAGAGTTCACCAGTAACCTTGCTGTTTAACTCGACTGTCCAGGCTCAAAAGAAAGCAGGTAAAATAGCGTGTGGAGCGGTGCTATCGGTCCTTAAAAATGGAAAGAGTAATTCGATTGATAACAAGAAGATATTATTCGAAACAAAAATAGTTCCTAAAATAATATACGGTGTACATGTTTGGGGTATCAGGCATATTCAAGAGCTTGAGAAAGTACATAACTTTTACATGAAACGTGCATTAGGCATAGAACCACAAGTCCGAACAGCAGCCCTTCAGCTTGAAACTAATTATAAAACCTTAAACGTTCATGTGCTTAGTCAATTACTGAGTTTTTGGTGTAAGCTAATGTTAATGGATGATGATCGCTATCCTAAAATATGCTTACATGCAATTATTGAGAAACAGCCAACGGATAAGTGAAATAGAGAAGTACAATTGGGTATTACAAATCAAAAAATGGCTGAGTCAGGTTGGATTCAATTATGTATGGGAATATCAAAATCCCCAATTACTTTGTGAGAAAGCAGAAGCTATTTTACGAACGCAGTACGATATTGACCGACAACAGCAAATTGAAGCAGTTAAAAGTTCTAAGTCTTACTCAGTATACTCCAAAATTTGCGTTGAAAATGGAATGCCATGGTACCTTAAACATAACCTTCCCTGGAAGGTGTGTGTTTGTATTTCCCAGTGTAGACTATAATAAACAATCCTTATATGTTAATGGGACTCTCCACAAGCTTAATACAGAAATGAAATGTAATTACTGTAACACGCTCCAAAATAGCACGATTAGTCATTTGTTGTTCAGTTGTAAACTTCATAGAGATGTTAGAAAGTTATATATAGAAAAGTACATTCCTAACGTTGGGGAGGAACAACACAAATATAATGAGCTTATGAACATTAAGAATAAATATAAAGCGTTTGATCTTTATAATTATGTATGTAGTGCCTTGAAGCAACGAAATATTATTGATGTCGAAGAACAGGCTTAATCGCTAAATCAATTCATGTGTAACAATAATTCTTGTATGGTTTGTCATGGGGAAACCCTAAGATTGGTTTTATCACCAAACTGGACAACACCGGAATCTTGTTGAAGAAACGTAGAAAAAAACCTAGTGGATCACTGGATCTAAATCAGATTCAGCTAAAGTGAATTCAGCTGCTCAACAATGTGAAAAGGTTTTTCTTTCTCTGACATACACAGATTCTATGGATACATTTGAGCATCCAGTCCATGGTACATGGTTTGAAGAACATCATGGTTAACCTGATGGTTGTTGTGGGAGGAAAGCTCTTATATTTTGACGGCGTGAAAAACATCCGTAAAAAGCCTCTTAAATCATCTTCTTTGTAGGCGGCTTATAAACAAAAAGGGATGGATGAAAAAACGCATAACGTTTCTAAAAATAAGCGCATGTTTCTGAAAGATTTTTTTCGTAAATGGGTTCAGGACGAACTTGTAGTAAAATGTTAACAACGGTAAAGCAAAACATCAATTCATAACCCAGCCAACGGTTCCGACTTCACTGCGTTGTTAGCAATGACTAATGCGTAGTACTTTTAGGGCGATAAAACCGTAAAATTACGATTACTAGAATATTATTAGAATTCTTTGGGCGGTTTGATAGAATCTCATTCTGATCGGCTTTTGAATTCACTTTGCATCTGTTTTACATATCATCAGAACATTATTACATAAATAGGCTCGGTATCATCACTAAAGGTTAGTTTTAAACAGGTACTACAATCTATGACATTATGATGGTTGTAGTGATGATCTCCGAGTAAGCTTTTAATGAGTTTTAAGTTTAAATGTATTAGTTTTGTACAATAAAGAGTCCTTTTGGATTTCATTATGGTGTAAAGGCGGTTAAGTTCATTTATTATTAGTTATTTGCCATTAAAATTGATAAAACCCATTTCATCCATTGCATGAATTTCATATACCTTGCCTTTGGTGGATAAATCCATTTAATCCGGATGGATAAAATTACCATTCAGTGGAAAGTCGCACTCTGCTACTGGTCTACTCGCCAACAACATCGATAAAAATACAGCAGACAAGAGAGCGGAATCTCGTCGGTTGGAATCATCACCTATACCCTCATCTCAACTCTACTGTTGATCCCAACACCCAGTCGTTGGATACCCTTCATGCTGATCTCAAAGGATTCTCCAGACCTATACCCAAAGCCCTCCTTGAAAGATTTAAATTCACCGGCCGCAAGCAGAAGTCAGGAGAGTCAGTAAACGAGTGTTTTAGTGTCGAGTAAAGTAACCTAACCGCAACTTCATCGAATTGGAGATAAGAATTTGCGATCAGTTCATCTTTGGACTCGCCAGCGCCGCCGCCTAGAAAAGGATTGAAATAACTGCATTCAGATATTCCAGAGAATTTCTTTTCCCCCTTGGTTTTTTGATCAATAGTTCAAAATTAATAGTTTGTAGCACGTAGGTGAAAATACTGGGGATCGTTTGATTTAGGAACTTCGTTTAGCTCCTTATAACACTCGTACTATTTGTGTATTCAAAGAATATTCCAATTTCAGTAGTTATTTATACTTACAATGCCTAAACGAATTGATGCTAAGTACTTTGTTCATTCTTGTTATGATCTATCCAATGCCAGACAAACATGGGGCGAAGAGAGACGGCGTGAAACATAAAGGAAAGAACATGAAGAGAGATAGCGTCCCTTTCACTTTTTTGTTGTTGTTGTTCTTGTGTTGGGAATGGTAGGAGAAAGACCTTTTTTGGAAAATAAAAATAAAAATCTGAATTAATTAATTCGTAAAAACCCTCAATAACCGTTCTACGTAAATAAAGCAATTTTATTGACTTTTTGCATACACCTTCAAAAATTGAGTGAAGCTGCACCATTGATAAGCGCGGCGTGGAGGAGCCTTCGGGCGGTTACCATTGTGGTGTCGTGGGTTACCTTCAAGTGAGTGTGGACACAGCGTTTTTCTGCATTTCCCCCTCGTAGGGTTACAGTATATTTTCGTGCAATACATCATTCGAAAGCTAACGCATTGGTCTCGGTATCTGTCGGGCTCGTTTTTGAAAACTTTTGGCTACATTTGCATCATCTGCACTTGTCAGAATCAACTTTATTAATATAAACTTTAGAGTGTACGACAACATAGACACAAAGGGCAAACTAATATTCGACAGAGGGATTGAAAGAAACTGTGGAGTGGTTAACTTGTGCCGCTCCTAACAAGGATCTTCACCGAATAAGACGGCATCAACCTCAAGGAAGTAGTTGCGGAAGCGCTCGACCAGGAAGCACTTTTATATCAAAGCAATGATTCAATATACATGCTGAATCCTAATCTTTCTACTTGAATTTGGTGAAGAAGAGGATGGACCAGGCTTTAGTCAAGCTGTGTCGGGCTTTGAAATAGAAAATGACATCGGTTTTGGCTTGGTCGTTTATTTCAGTCTGGAAAGCCTTTTTCCTATATTTTCTCTAAGTCAAATCAAACAAACTTCATTTACGTGTTTTAAAGGAAGCGTCATAATAACGGTTTGTAATAATAATGTCTGGTTTTGGAGCGACTAGGTAATTAGAAATTTGCTTAACCTCAATTCATCATTCTAGTTTTGATATGTATTTTTCCTCTATAACTTGAAGATAATACTGGAACTAAATGCATGAAAGTCAAGTCATAACCTGACGGTCAATTCAAGTCAAGACATGAATGACGTTGTCGACGGCTTCCCTTTCGTCATATGAAAATGAAACCATCTTTTTTCCTTTCTTTTCGTTAATCTTTATGCATTATTTTCAACATATCTTTTGTGAGTCTCTGGGAAATCATTCTCAGAGAATCAAAATGAAAAATGTCCTATTGAAAGGTTTCAGAATTCAATTGGAAGATTTGGTCGAATAAGAATGGTTCCTCAAAAAATCCAAACTCTCCAATTTCAGAATCCAAGGGGTGTTCCAGACAGACAGAAGCATTGAAAGAAAAGTATGGAAAGGTGAAGGAAAAAAATTTGTTGTCGTTTTCCTGCTTTCATTTTCTCAATTTACTCATTACTAGCTCCAACAAGAGAAAGATTCACGGAAGAACAAGAAATTAATAAGTAGGGTATTAGTTTTTCGGTGGAGGGAGATTGCGTTTGTGTCGTTAAGAGCTTTCCCGTTTCCCTGAACAGTTGACCCATGCCGTGTCATCGTCATCATCAACCTCAACATATTCCTTTCCAAAGGGAAGTCTGGGGGAGTGGAGGAGTATGTCGAGTAGTTCTCTGCGTTCAATTCGAGAGGTTTTTAGTTTTCGTGGCGTCGTTTTTGGATATAATCAGAATACATGTACAGGATTGTATCGCGGGCATTATCGTAAACGTAACTGTATAATGACATATGAGAAGCCTTTAGGTGACCGCCCCTATAAGGAGATTTTCTGTATTTCTCAGATTTAGGATTTTTATTTTAGGTTGAAGTAAAGATTGATCAACATCAACAAATGATATTTGCATGATATTGCAACGTATTTTATAGTTTAGTTTAGGTTGGCAAATAAGACAGATTTTTATCAAAGAATCTCACTGAAAGATGAATCATAATCATGGATAAGCATCTGTTATAGCTGTAAATTCGCAACTCTAGTGAAAATAAATATCGATCGAAAGGTTACAAATACAGAAGTACTTTCCCAGAAATTTGCGGTTTAATCAGTCTTGGTGTCTTCGTACTTTTTTTTACAAAATTATGTAATCGCCGCATTAAATCATCACATAATTATTAATAAATTTGAAACACCTTTTGTAAGTTGGTTTATATGACTGAAGAAAGAACTTTAAATGTTCTATCTGTTCGGTGCCTGGAGTCTCCCACCAGGAGCTTACGTGGAACGTACGAGCACAGCAATTATTTAGTACCTAGGTATATCAAGTTCCATATTATAGAGAACAAAACGACAATACAACACGACGGCACACCCATTTTCATATTTAGGAATATTTGATTTGATTTGATTGGTTTTATTTAGCACTCCTGAGGCAAAATGCCTATAAGTGCCGGATCATATCGAATTTCCATTACATACATAGCAGTAAAAAATTAAATTTCTTCATAACGAATTTCATTCATATGTTGTTTCATATACTCATATACATCCTGTTCCGTATATATTATATCCTGTTCATAAAATATGTCCCATAAAAGCTATTCTCCTAAATTAGTACATTACATTCAAGATTCATTTTGTCAATTATAACCAATTATTCTAATAAGGAGAGACTAGTTGAATCGGCCAGTCTACGCCTGGTGAATACGAAAAAATGGGAAACTTACGCTCGAAAGTACATATCGAGCTTTTG
>JAHZNI010001389.1:0-18628 GCA_027744415.1 Seira ritae | reverse complement strand
GAACTGCAACACCTAGCCACAGATTGACTATATATAACAAGCACTTCCTCCTTTATGTTTTTTTAACTTCCAACTTTTTCCATTTACAAAAAAGTATAGTTGTGGTCGATCGTTGACCCAGCCAATTTCATTAGTGTACTCGTGACTGTGACTCTCCTTTAAAAAAGAGTTTGCAGTAAGATCTGTCGCTTTACATGCAGTACAAAAGTTAACGGCATTGTTAAGTCCGTCCGTCTAAGCATTTCTTCGTCTTATTGACATGTCAAGAATCATCAATTTTCTCGAAACACTATAATGGGAACAGTTTAATTAATAGTTTAAAACTTGGTCAAATGGCCTTAATTTCTAAAGGCAGATAAAGCAGTCCATGTGACCAAGTTTTCTTTATATATGTGCTTCTCAAATGGTCATGAAATTGTATTTATTTGTCAATTGTGGCTAGGTGTTGCAGTTCTTCTAATAATATTCAATAATTAATGTCAGTGCATTTTGCCTTGTTGCGAAGTGAAAGTCTAATTCCGTTCGGTACCCAAAGTAGGATATTTTACGGATTTTTAAATGTTTTCCCCTAATTCCTTCGCATGCCCTGGCTTTTTCATGCATTCTTACGCATGAACTTTTTTAAATATTTCTTGTATCTAAGCCATTTTTATTATAATGTTCAGCGCAAAGGCATGTGGTGGCGCATTGTGTATATTTGCAAAGAGCTCCTCTATGCCGACAATATTTTATACCTTTTATTTGTTTTAGGTCTTCAATAGATGCATAATAGGCATGTTGGGTATATTGCTAAATGCTAAGTAAAACCCCAAATTATGGTTGCAATTCACAATTAAGCATTAACTAAAACATAAGTCCACCGTAAGTCATGATTTTCAGTTTTCATGATTTTTTGCATAAGCAAAACCATGCACCCGATGAAAGATGTTTTAGCTTACAGTGATACTATGCAATTATTTATGTGTTGTATGACTCCAAAAAAATTCCTCGATCTAAAGCAGCTTTTTATTGAAGCCATTTCTACCCATTTTCCTGAAAAGGCCTTTTCAATTTCCTCCCATTGGAGCAACTTTTTTTTATCAACTTTCAAAAGCCATGAATTAAACCAATAATCTCTTAGGAAGTGTGAATATTTTATCCAAGAAGAGAGGAAAACGATGATGATGATACAGTAGTGTTGGCTTTCTACTCGCTCCATGTGTATTTAAGTGGAGTCCGGAGTCGGGAGCAAAAAGCTTTCTCTCGTCACTTTCTCAACCCATTTTCACACATCTCCACTTTTCTAACTGTGTGAGTGAGACAGTGAGAGTCATCATCATCATACATCACTCATCAGAGAAAGCAAAGTGTTAGGAGAAAAGTTGGTCGTCGTCGAGAGTTGAGAGGAGATAGAGAAAAGAGATGGTGATGGCGATAAGTGTGGTGACAAACAATCTTGTAATTTGCATACTTCCTCGAGTACTTCCAACTGCTAACTTTCTATGCAGAACATTTTCTCATGTTTTTTTCTTCTTCTTTGACTGCCATCCTCCTGACTCTAAATTGGAGATGAGAAAGGACTTCGTTTGATCGTGTTGAGTCGAGTCTGAGTGAGTCCTTTCATAAGCATCTTGGCAGAGGAATCTACATAAACAAATTCTCATTGTCTACATTTATGGGGTCGGATGGCTCACTCATTTTGCTTCAATAAACAAAGACTTTTTCTTGGAACACTAAAAATATACTTGGGTTAGTTGACAACTGATTTTTACGTGACTGACACTTAATTTAAATTTCTCCTGAAAACCCAAACCCCAGCCAATCAAATTCAGTCAGTGTGCTCAATAGGCATGGTCAACGGCTTTTTCGTATGGAAATACATCAAAACCAAAACCACAAAACTTTTAAAAACCCAGGGAAGAAATAAACAGTCCCGATTACAGTTTCATTTATCCATTCTCTTTTCATAAAAAAACTCCCACTGCCAACGATAAAAAAATAATAATAAGTCATTAAGGAGGAATGACAAAAAATGTCTGCTTGACTGTTTTTATTCAGGTGCATACACACTCCACTCAGCTTTCTTTCCAACGCTTTTCTAATATGTATGTATGGTTCTATTGTACTTGTACTCCTACACCAAAAAAGAATGAATAGATCATCACAGAAAGAATGAATGAATTGAGAGGAGAGGGGAAAAATGGTCGTTGTTGTGTTGTAGTCTCCATTTTTTTCCATAATCGTTCTCAACATCATCATATTATAGTCGTCGACAACGACAACGACATCGCCATTGTATTATGCATTATGTGATGTACGTAGTTATTGTTATGATTGTTACAGAGAGGTTATTATCATTATTTGTACTATTATGAATACGGAATGACATCCGCTGCACTTTCCTTCTTTAGGGATGGCTTATTATAGTATTTTTTTGCGTAACGTAAAATAACTTTCTAGATTCTCTCTTCAAAAAAATTATCTCTTTGAAATACATAGGTATAACCAGTCAGCAGCCAAGCCAGAAGAATCGAAGAATGTATTTAGATTTAGGCAATAGGCAACAGTCAAACGTTCACTCGCTCGACGAGTGGGAACAAGTCTATCTCAAGCGATCTTTTCACCATCACATAATTTACTATACCAGCACTAGCACTGGTTCGCTTTTGCTCTCCTGAACAAAAAAAATGAACGCTTGTGTCCTCAGTCCTCGTCTCATGAAAAAAGTAAGGCGATAAAAGAAAGCATTTTTTGTAGCTTTTCCTCCCCCTCCTTTTTGGCATGTTTCCTTTTGTCACACATTTTCTTTTGTTGGAAGAAGAACGCCTAGTCTAGTCTCTAGATACACAGCTAGGTTTAACTCGAGCAAGATAAACTTCAGCTGGGAAAATGTTTTTAAGCGATGAATTCTTCATCTTTTTTACATGGAAAAAAATTTGAAAGGACCGTTACATCACATCACCATCATAATACATAGTGATGATGACGATCATCACCACTATCACATGCTAAACAAGAGATAGAATAAGGGGAATTATGAAAGCATGCCTCCCGAGAAAAAAACAACAGGGAGTAAAGGGAAAGTTTTTTCTGCATGAAAAAAATTGTGTGATGGTGATGGCCGGTCGTGAAAGTTCAAGCGGAACGTAACGTGGCGATTTTCGTCTATCCTTTTATTCTAGACTGGCTTTGGCTTGGCTTTTGGCTCTGGCTTCGGCTGGAAAATTTTTTATCACTTTGATATTAAACGAAAGTTAATGAACCGGTGAGTCTGGCGAAGTACATAAGTAGGTGTAGTGCAGGCAGACGAGAGACAAAAAAAATTAGCTTATTTATCGACGTTCTTTTTACTTTAGCCAGGGCAGTAAAACTGGTAAAAAAATTTTTTATGCACGTAGCTTTCTAATTAAGAAAGTATGCAAATTGCGAATATGTAAAGTAAAGCCTTACCTGGCTGAACGAGACGAACATCCAGGATCTTATCCACTTGAGAGTTGTACGCAGTGATGTGAAATATCACATCGGGATTATCCTAGAAAAGCAAACCGTAGAAAAAAAATTTTGTAATAAAAAAAATAGCCGATACAAAAAAATTTTTTCAAAGCTTTTATAATTTTGTGAGGCACAACACGAAATAATTTGTGTGACTATCGAGAAAGGTTTAAGAAAAAAATGCTGTACTACATTTTCTTTGTATAAAGACTCATGATGATCCACCTGAATGCAAGTAATGTTCACGGGAACGAGGTCTTCGGACACCTGCTGCCATTTCACGGTCCCTCCGCCAGCAGTGGTGACGTGAAATACTTCCGCCCAAAGACGAAGGAGATGTCCATCCCTCTTCCCAAAACTTCGGCTACTGGAAGTAGCGCTCCATTGATTCTCTTCGTAGCGGTAGGGCTTGCGGCTCAACGGGCCACAGTTGCAACCCAGTTTATTTCCCATTTTTTAACTTGATATAGATTTATATTTATATACTTTTTAGAAACGATAACAACGAAAGTAATACGTAGAGGAGATATTTTTGACGATGAGCTTTTTTTATATGTAGGTAGTAGTATTGGCAGATTGGCACACTTAAAAAAACACAAGGTCTGGTGATATCATCAGAAGAGGAACAATCCAGTTAACAACATGAACAACCACACATTTTAAAACCTTTTCCAAATTTGGTCACTTTTTTAAATACTTTTTCTCGGGGGTTATATGGTTATTATCAATATCACTTTATTCTTTTGGCATCTGACAACTTTGACTCGTCATAAGAGAGACACAACCATGACATTGGTCACGAAAGTAGTTTCCACATCGTGTTCCGGTTCCGAGCTGCTGGAGAAGGAGGAGGATGAAGATGAAGACTGCGAAGAAGAAGATGAGGATGATTCACTTTTACTTATTATTCTCGTTGTGGAAGGAGAGGAAATGGAGTAGTGATTATCGTAATTATTTGCAGAACGGCCACTATTTCCAACCAAACTGGCTTCTTTCCCTAGCTATTGGATTCGTCGTTCCTGCTCCGGCACCTGCACCAACTAATCTTGAAGATGAGGAGGAGGATGGGTGAAAAGGTGAAGGTGGGTTTGAGTTTGAACTACCACTACTACCGACAACAAGCGAGCCGCCACCACGTTTCTGTTGTTGTATCGAGTCTCTCTCATACACCGGACTAATTATCAGTCCATTTTGATGATCATGATGATGATAATATTCGCCGGACATTCTCAGCACAAGTACCATCTCCAGACATGCTCGAAGGGACAACACTATAAGCACCACTAGTAGAGGTATTAAGACGAGCGGTTTCAACTTACTCGGATACTCTGGCTTCGGAGTGTCCAACGTCATTATTACTTTAGAACTGAATAGGTGAGAACACTAGAGAATGAATGGTTGCTCAAGAAATGATAACAACGACAATAATAGCTGTGTGAATGAGACATTTGTCAACACTCTCGGAGGAACTGTAGGAAGAAAATGCACTAGCTCACAATTATTGTTTTCACAAACTTTTGATGATTCCGGTGATCAAGATCAAGACGCCAGCTAGAAGAATCACTGTTGCTGTGAAATTAGTCTCACAACAAGATCTGACGTAATTAAATCCGACAGCAGCAATTTGGTGAAGAAGATGCAGGTTGTGGTTAACCTGAAAAATTATTTAAAAAATATTAATTATTGCATTTCGCTTTTAATTATGTAATTGACACCTTAACTTTAATTAAAATTACGGACAAGTATAGCATCAATACTCGTAATATGACGAACGACGAAGTAGCTAATAAACATTGAATTGAATCGATTTGCACAATATTTATCTGATACCTCAGACAAATTGATATTATTAGGCAATATAAGGTACTTGAAAGAATTCGTGATAACATGAAAACTTTAATTTTCAAGATCAGAGAGTTAGTATGAATACATCGTACTAAAATAGCAATTGGGAATTTGCTTAGGTTAAGCATATAGGCGTATCGTCTCATCTCGATCTCATCCTCATCCCCTCCTGTTATTTCCCCCATCTTGAACGTTAAAGTGGTAATGGCTTATGCTAATGCATTCAAGTACTCAAACTCAACTACTACAACCACTACTACTCATGTGACATGACATAAGCAATTCCAGAAAGGACATAAAAGCCTCCTCCTCTCATAGTCAGTCCTCTCTCTCCCTTTCCCATTGAAAAAAAACTCTTTTGAAATGCTCGTCCACGCTCTTTAAATTTTCTTCTTTTCAGAGCACGTTATTCACCTCGATAAAAAGTTTTTTTATTCAGAAAAACATGTCTTACAAGCTTAATCTCCAGACTTACTACATATTACATTTAAGAGGAAGTACACTAACTAAAAGCCGGTGCCAGTGCCATGCCAGAGTCACCACAAGCACAAACCGGTAAATTATACTCCTATTAGGCTGCATTCACTCTTGAGCTATCAAGTAGGAGAAAGCATGTCATATTATGAGTTTCAATGGGGAAAAGCCTTCCTTTTTAGAAAAAGTTGACATCACGTTTTAAGGGCCACTTCTTTTTTTCTCAATATAATAACGCCTTTGATTTTTCCCCTCCTCACCTTCCACACAGAAAAAAATCTTGAATTCCATAAACTGCTTCGCTATCGCTACAACTCCTATTGAAGCAAGCAAAAAACTTATTGATTCTCTCGCGATCTTTTCTACCGCTCTCTTGTAGAAAAAGTGATAAAAATGGAAACGAGCTACCTACCTAACATATGCCATGCTGAACTTTTTTTTTAACATTTTTCTTTTCCATACTAAATTTTTGTATATTTTGATATTTTCCCGTCGTCTAAAAAAATTCGTCTTTTTTTACGTTCAATCTTTTTTATTCTGTTTAGCGCATAATGGAGTTCCTTGTTAAGAAGAGGCGGGATTGGGAATGGGATGCTATATAATACATAGATATGCACATAACATAAAAGTACATATTATATTTTCACATTTACAAAACCACAGGAAAGCCATAAAGGTGAGGTATGTGTACCCATGGAAGAATAGATAGGCATATTTTTGACCATAGACTGTGGAGAAAGCATGACTTTTGGTCGTGTAGGAAGCGAAAATTATAAAGAGGAGTCTTCAATGGGAAACTTTCATAGGTTCTCTTTCTTTCAAACAATATTTTGCGGTTATTTTGAGGAAGAAGAAGATGATGATGATGATGCTGACAAACTAAAAGATTTTTGGACGGGTGGAGAAAACTTTTTTTATAAAGTTTTTTGATGTACTTTCCACTTCCCTCCCCTAACACGAGTTAAAGTGCAGAAGTACATGAACATGAAAAGGAGGTATTCAATTTGATAACAACGTCTTTTTCGGGATAAAGTTTGGAATGAATGAAAAAAATGTAAGGATTTAGTGGCATAGATATGCATATACTAAAGATATAATATCCGCAAATTGCTCAAAGCTTTAGGAAGCTCCAATGTTTTTTCATAAACTGTAAAGAGCATTGTGGAGAGGAAGTTTGTATTTTTTTATGAAAATTAAGTAATCCATAACTTTATGCTCATCAAGTTTTCATGTACATATTATGTAGTAGGAAAAGTAGATGTATACATATGTATATTTGAACGAGTTCTATTTTGCGAAAGGCAAGATGGATTATGGACCTTTTCCAAACGAGCGGAGCTTCTAAAATAGTGCACAAAATAGAAGACACTTTGACATTCAAAAAGAGACTGCTAAAAGTTAAAGCGGAAGAATGTGTGTGAGAGAGTGAAAGTGTACTAGAGAATAAAAAACAAGCTTTTGTTGAAGAAAAAAAACGAGGACAAGAGAAGAGAAAAAAAATTATGGTGAGTAGGCTGAGAGCCTATACGAGACTAGACATTAGAAAGAAGAAAGGCTGAATACATAGTATGCATGTAAGTAATATGTCGTATGAATGAACGAGGACGATGATAAAAATGTAAACGCACAAAACAAGGAAAATTTGTGAAAAGTGTGCATGTCCCTTGGAGAAAGCATGTCAACTTGGTGACTTTTACTTACTTTTAAGTCACTCTGAATAGAAATAGTCATCATGCGGCAAAGGAGCGATTTGTGTAGTTCATTAATATTAGGAGGGATTTTACCTAGTTTAGAACTTTTCTGGTTCAGACAATGACGAAAAGTTCTCAAATCACGGCAGAAACATTTAAAAATTCTTGGCTACCAGAATTTAAAAAAACTAGAATTGTTTAGATTTGATGAAGGTACATAAGTAGACTTATAGCTCTCTTAAATTATCACAGCTTGAATGATTCCAAAAATTTTCTGAATGGACAGTTTTGCCTCACATTGTTAAATAAAACATTGAAAGTTAATCAAGCCTTGATTAGCTATATAAGTATCACATTTTAAACGCACACACGACTTAAATAGTTATCTCATATAAATAGTCAGTCCTCTCCTCGCTTCCAGCAGCTACTTTTATAAAGAAAATAATTCAGTCAAAATTGTTTGTAACTCGTTGGACTCGATAGATTTGGATATTTGAAAGATCAGAAATCCGCAATTGAGTCCAGTTGTAGGCAACTCGATTGCGCTGATAATCTTCGATTTCCAGCGGACCCCGTCTTTTATACACCTGTGCTATGGTAAAGTGCAAATGTCCTCAAAACTAAATAAACTCTTTAGACGACATGTACTATTCATGTTTTCTCTCTCTCACACACAGATAATGGCAGAAAGTCTCTATCACCTTTTGTGTCTTTGTCTTATTGGGAACTAGACATTGGACTAGAATTCATAGATAAGTTCAGCAGATATCAGCATTTTTCAAACAAGACTGGATAACTTAGTTTCAACCCAAACTGCGTATTCAAACGTCTACAGACAATTCATTGACATGAAGGTAAACATCATCCTATTCTCGGCAACATCAACTCATCATGAAACAACTGTACAGCATGATGTCATTTTTTTCACTCCTCAGACTTCAGACATGAGACATATGGAGCGGTAATAAGAGATATGACGATGTAGAAGACAAAGACATGCATGCTTTCGAGGACATGGTTTCGTGACAGAAGGGTTGTGTTCACGTGAACGTAAAAATTTGTGGGTGGACTGGACTTGATGATGATGATGATGATGATGAACAGTGTCAGAGTTCAGTTCGTCTACCAAAAAAATTATCATTTCATCGTGATCATGTCAGATTGTCGATTTGACACCATGCAAATCATGCGAAGAAGCCAGTGGAGTGCTGTGAAACAATTGAAACTGAATTCGAAAGGATATCAAACAAAAATAATTTGATGGATTCCTTTTCCAAATCCTGTCCTTCTCAAAAGGATGGACAAGACTCCCTGGTCCGACGTGCCAAAAGGAAACGATAATGTTTGCAAAAATCGTGTAACATGAAACGATCGATGAATGTTTTATGGCTAGAGAGAGGAAATACACAGAGTGAGACGTGAGAAATGGGAAGAAAACGCAAGACAAAGATCTGTTCTGTGGAGATCCTCTGGCTTATTGCTGAGAGAGTCTTTAGACTCCAACTCCAGTGTAAAAAATATCTTCTTGACTTTATGCTTGGCTCGCTTTTATGTTTTATTCGCCAAAGCTTACTACATGCTATGTACATTCTATTCTGCTTAGGCGCTTCATTGTCTGCCCCAGCAGCACAATAGTGACTTGAGTTAGACATACCTTTAATAAAAATGTACATCATCAACATCATCAATGTGAACGTGAAGTTCTAGAAAATGGTGATAATGGTGGCAGGAGGCAGTGGGGAAAACACGCTCTGTTCACTCCTTCTTCCCTTTTATTATATTCTTTCACATTCAACGATTCAACGGACTTTATACCTTATTGTTTTGTTTCGGGTTAGTCGTCTTGTTGTTGTCGTTGATGATGATGATGCGATGCTGCCGTTGAAAACAAAATACATGAATGCATTCCACTCATTCAAGACAGCATGGCTATATGACTATGACTGCTTTTTAGGAGAAAGGAAAGGAGAAGGAAAGAGAATGAAACAAGGTTTTTTAACAACTAGGGACGATTACCTTTCTCTTTTCTACTGTTCGTCATGTAAGCTAAGATGAGATGAGATGAATATTGCCGTGTACATTATAAAAAGTAGACAGGTATAATTTTTTGCATGTATCAGTTTTCTTGCATTTTACAGCATTATATCTATGTTTATTACGAAACATGATTGTATTATCAGATGCAAATCAGAATGTCCATCAAAATGCATGAGTATTTGGTCACCACAGACTGATTATTGAAATGAATGATGTACAAAAATGATCAAATATCTGCCTTTTCTTATTAGAATTAACTCATTGTACTCTAAATTCTATTTTAGCGTTAAATCAACTAATCTTCAAAATCCGGAATCAAGGGTCAACTCATAGATTAGATCATCAGAAGGATAAAAAATGATTTGAAATATAAATTATGAAGAGCTGGGTAGAAGAATCGAACTTGTAACTGTTGCTAATTGGGATTACGTGAAACTGAAACTTTAACAAAGAAAAATATTCCATATCATTTACATGACACCTCGATTTCACATGATTTTATCATTACAATATTGAATTCGTAAACTTACTTTAAAACAATAAGAATGTGTCTAGACACTTACTACGTTTTTCTACCGTAGTTCTTTAATTCTAATTTTAAAAGTTAGGTAATGTAATGACGGACAGATGCGTTAAAATATTTTTGAGCTAAATCAGCTCCAAGAAATATTCTAGTTGCATTTTTGAGTTTGATTCTTCATTTCTACGTAATTATTGAGTTGATTCTTAGGACTTCTGGACATTGCATAAGAAAACGCAAAACTCCAATACAATAACTTCCTGACCAATTACTATGCAAATTATGCTTCAGTTATGACTAATAAGGTCATGAATATGAATATTTAAACTTGTATGATGTAGTCCATTTGCATCTGCTTCGTTGAGCTTCAGAATTGTTAATAAAAACATTAAAGTTTTACTTTGCTAATTTGCTTCAGCACGTTTTTATGTCAAGTTCCCTTCAATTTTTTTCCATATTCGATTCTTGTCCGATTGTCTAAATCATAATCCATCTTTTAAACATGCTTTATCAATCTCGTCAATGGAATCTGTGGATACAACAATTGCTGATCTGCATGACATATAGAATTCCGACGGACCACTTCACTTTCTTCATGGCATCAAAGTACATGGTCAAAATCAAATTTAAAATTTTACCTATTATCCTTTTTATGAATTAACTACTAAATAGTTGAATCTACCGACTTTTTTGTTGATCCACGAAAATCAATTCAAATTTTGTACAATAAGAAGAAGTGGCCAGTTTCGGGTTTATTTCAAGTTGACAGGACTTTGAGCAATAAGAAGCAACAAATATCCGTACCATTTCAAATATTTTTTACATGGTCACAGTGAAATGAAATGAACGCAGTAGCCATAATCAAAACAGTAAGTAATTCTAAATTCTACTGATAAATATAAACATGCAAACAATTGGTACTTCCACATGCAAAGTTTAATAGTAGTTTAACACGCCTCGAACAAATTGACGGTAAGTACGCTAAAACCGAATTAATCATTTATTTTCTACATAAAAACTTCCATAACATCCTTACCGTCCCAAGAATAATTCCGATAATCTCAGTTAGATTTAAACTTTCACATAATCCTTCTGATCGTCTCCAAATCTTCCTTGGATGCAGTGCAATGGAGGCAAATAAATTAATGTTGAACTTCCACTTTTGAACTTTTAATATATTTATGTAGTCGGCTGGGTTGTAAACAATAAAACTTCCCGACGACGATCAAAACCAGGCAAAAAATTTATCTTCTGAAGGAGCAGGATTATCTATCCCATCCGCATCCGGTACTTTTTCCCTTGAAACTTTCACTACGAAGAACAATCTCTTGTCTTCGGCGTTTTCCAAAAAGAGCACTGAGCACACGGTATACAAATCCTTTTAGGCCAACGATAGTAATAACAATAAATTCACAGGGATGATATTTTTTCCTGTTGGAAAATCGTGCAAAACCAAAACTTCAACTTCAAACCACAATAATTTTTTTCCCAGTGATTCCACTTCACAACGAACACTTTCTTCGGAAGTTTTGAAAACTTTTCTCTCTCTCTCTTCTCGAGTGAGACTCTCACGCACAGGCTGTAGCTGTAGCACCGCACATCAAATAAATAAATGGAGATAGTTGGAGATAACAACGTTGGTTCCAAACTTCCTGTTTCACAAAGGGAAAGAAAAAAAAGTTTTTTTATTGTATGACTCAATGCGTGCATATATATCTACTACTGCTATTCAATGCACACACACTCATGCCATGCCACCATCCACATCCACGCCACGCACTTCTCATCATAATATAATAAGAGTGGCTTCATCATATCATTATAAAAGAATATATTCCTGTTCTTCAAAACTAAACACATGCCTACTTAAGCATGTACAATGAACAGAGATGCCTTTGCATTGCATTTTGGTAAATATCAGGAAAAGAAAGACTGTTGGAATGCGAATTGTAAATGTTATTGTGTTACCATTTTCAGGAAGAGAAAATAATAAGCAAAAATAAATCCTTTTTTTACTCCTTCACATACTTCCTTTCCATTTGAGGAGGAAGCATGAAGCATGTGTGAGCTGCTAACGGTAATTCTCACAGTGGCGCAATCAGAGGAAAAGGAGGAAGTCGAGCGGTGCACAAAATAAAAATCAGAAGCTTCCTATCTCAAAAAAAATACAGCGGGGGAGAGAGTGAAAGGAGAAGGAATGAAGAATATATCTATTTATGTTTAGTCAGACAAGGCATGTGCTATGCTAGTACAATCGGAAAGGAATTCGAGAATGATGAACTATGACCTTCTCCCAATTTCCTTGTAGGCAACAACAAGGAATCAAAGGAAGTTGGAGTATAACATAAGATAACACAACACAAACAAAGAATAATACAAAAAGGAAACAAGTGGGATGGATGAATGTGTGAGAGTGTGAGAAGCTCACACAAGAAAAACAAATCAATACAAATATTACGGCTTAATTTTTTTTCTCTATCGCCACTCACTTTCTTTATCGCTTGACTATAGATGCTATATCCAAGGAAAAGAGAAACTTCACTTCCTGTCTGGAACACTATGTAGGTATGTATGGAATGAGTAGAGTATAAAGTAGAAGTGATGATGACTTGACTTGAGTTGAGCGGCGAACTTGATCGTATCATTCACGATAAGAAACTATAGTGATTACGCGAACGTCTACATTTTTTTCATGCGTCGTGATTGCTACATGCACGTCATTTATGCACTTGCTATTTTATCGAACGGAGGATCGTAAAAAATGTGTGTGATGGCGATGGCCAGAGACCAGGGACAGGACCAGGTTGGTTGTTTTATTTTTCAGCTTCCGTTGAAGAAGAGAGTATATTTATTTCACCTTTCAAACAAAGGAAGAGTGAAGCCTCAGTAGTGGCCGCTGGAAGTGCACTGGGAAACTGGAAACACGGAATATAATTATAATGTTTCAACCTCTATATGGCTTCATTATCCTCTGACTGAGTTTGAGTTGGGAGCAGTGTGCAATAATGAGCAAACAGTTAATATTGGAATAATGACTGTTTCATTTCATGAAAAAAAAGAAGACATTAGCTTTCACTCCGGGAGCTTCAGCTTGAGCTTAGCTCACTCACTGACTCACTCACTCGATGCATGTGGGATATCACTAATATTATAATGCAGGTAATATTATGGAGTAGAGTGGTGTGAAGAAAGTAATATACTCTTGAGCTTCCTTTTTCTCAACTCAAGACTTTTTTCCCAAAGTTAAACGAGATAATAATATTTTCCAGGCATTGGAGTGAGACAAGAAGGAGAGCGAGATAAACTGATTAGCGTAATAATAGGTTCCGATGATAGTAGGGTATTATTGGCACTAGAGCAGCTGGTTCCTTCTGGTTCCTCACTCACTTTACTTATTTATGGAGAATTGAGTGATCATGATCATGATCGTGATCATCATCATCACATTTTGCTTGCTGGTGGTGGTTTTGCTTTATCTCATTCATGTGGTCACAGTTTTGGGGTGGGTGGCTCACCAAAATTGTAAATAAAAATGGGTTGGTAATGTTGGTATAGTTGTGGTTCTTGGTGAATAATATGACTATGATGGTAAATTATTGCAATATTCAGATTGAAATCATTTTTTTCACTTTACACGTTTGCACATTTTCATGATGGAGATTCATGATATTTACTTATTGATTTGATGACGTATGTATGTAAACAGTCCTAACAGGTAGGATTGTGTGTGGTATTAAATGGAGTCCACTTGTGGTCGCAGTTGTTCATGGAATCCCTCATTTTTGCTTTCACATTTTGCGAGGTGATTTATTATGTCAAAAAATTCCGATGCTTTCAACAGGGAACATTTCATAATGAAATTGTGTGATGAGGACAACCTGTAATTGGACTAGAGACTGGAGGAGGATGGGTGAGCAAATTTCAAATCGGCATAGAGTTCTTTGAATACAAATCTCCGGAGAAGTTATAGAACCATACGTAACTGAACATTTTTTAAAAGGAATTTTCTCCTGGAAAGATTTCTTCGTTTCCGTGTAGTTCAGCTTTGCTTTGAGAAACGATATTTTTAAATTTCTTTTTCTTCAAATTTATGCCGCTCTTATCCAATGATATTAGATGAAACGTGAATTGCTCCAGCTATATGTATTAAAATAGCACCACTCAGACAAACGAGTATAGGATTGATGATTTCCACTTATCACACAGAATATTTATTATTAGATAAAACTGGTCACAAGTCACCAAGTTCAAAGCAAAGCGAATAAATTGGAACCGCGAGTGTGGCTTAATTTATATACTACATTTGTGTTGAGCAGACCTCACTTTCTTATTAGATGTACGTCCCAATTTTGTTCATTCTTCTTCTTCACAACTATATTTTTATTAATTCTTCACATTTCCATTTTATGTTTCAATTCACAAACCATGTTTCACAATCAGAGGATCCTCTTTTCAAAGCAGAAAACACAAAATTATATTTTCTTCCGTTTTATGAACTTTTATCCTTTAACTGAGCATGAAGGAACTGAAACAAGCGAAATGCACATATATGTAGTATCAATGATACACACTTGCTCGGGCTAACACTACTAAAAAAATTTAGAAACTTCTAGTGTTACTTTCTCCCTTTTATCATTTTATTATTATTCTAATAATCTCACGGAGAAAGTAGTCGTTGATGATGATGAGGATGACTTAGATTAAAAATAATAATATTATGGCTTATTGCTTTTCATTCTTGATACAACTCTACTCTCCTTCTTCATCATCATCTTTATTCTAATCATCTCACGGAGAAAGTAGTCGTTGATGATGATGAGGATGACTTAGATTAAAAATAATAATATTATGGCTTATTGCTTTTCATTCTTGATACAACTCTACTCTCCTTCTTCATCATCATCTTCCTTCCCTAAATCTATTTTTTTCAAAAGCAGGTTCAGCTTCTTCTCCGTGCTTTCTCTTACAAAAAAAATAGTTTTTTTTATTTGTGTGATTCTTCTTGTCTCTCTCTCTTTCCACAGCAGCAGCAGCAGATCGCAGCTCGCTCCTGCTCCTCTACTTTCCCAACACACTGAAGATGTTGTGAATGGTGATGATGATCATGATGATGACGATGATACAGTACAATATAATAACATTATGTGATGTGATGTGTGTGTTTTCTTCCTACTCTGTCCGTTCGTTCGTTTCGTCCGTCCGTGTGCTCCTTTTTTTCTTCTCCTCTCGATCCATCCACGATCCCTGTATTCTCAACTTGAAGGATTCAGGCCAGTGTAATGCAAAATGTGAAAGTAAGTAAAGGTTCAAGTACTATTTCTTTACTTTCACGTTTCTCCAAAATATAGAGAATATGCCACTGGAAGCTTGCTACATGAATGTATATGTATATGCATATCACATCTCTACTTCCAGAATCTTTCACTCTCTTTCTCTTTGTGAAAGCATGAGCAGCTCTAGTTCCAGCAACATCTCTACTCTAGTAGAACATCCACATCATCACAGCATAGATAGGCTAAATGGAACCGTACCGTTCTCTACTGTGGAGAAAGTAGCTCTTCTGGTTTGGTTCTGATTCTGATGCTGCTGCTGCATGATTCTGATTCTCTTTTCTCGTCTCTTCCATCTTCCACTACCCATTCGTACCCCGACTTTACACTACACATGCATAATGTAAAGGATAGAAAGGAAAAAAGAAAGTTACTATACACACTTTTCTCGTGTTCCAAACTCACAGATGGCAAAATCTACCATAATATGGTTGTAAAGTCAGTTAGTAAGTCCAAACTATACGCTTTCATTGTAAACAAGCATTAGAATGGATTGGATTAGTAAGGAAGCTTATTGGATATTTTTAAACTTTAAACAAAAAATATATATTATCGCACTGTCCATGTTTCTCTGGCCTTCTTTTGAAAGGTGAGGTTTTCTCTACAGTACAAAATGGGTATACATTATTCTCCGCGTGAAATTACATTTTAGATCCTTTCTTCTCACTACATATCTGCTACTCTCCGCAATTATCATCACATTATTTCGGCTGCCCCTACTTACTATGTAAGTAAGGGGGTTGCGCCTTGGACAAAATAACTTTCTCCAGAAGGGAAGTTGAGTATGCTACTGTTTCAGTTCAAATGATATTGAGTTCTACTAAAGTATAATTATGAAATTACTTAGGATATTTTTTAAAGAGTTTGCAATTCCATTATTCCATCTACATAATTCTACGTTCATGTTCCTCTCTTTCAATTCATCTTTTCTCAGAAACATCTAATTTTGGTTGTGAATAGCGCTATGCTTACTGCTTATGTGGAATAGTTTGAGGACTCACTCGATTATATGATTGGATCTAACAAGATTTTGAATATCGCTATTTTTGGCAGAGCTGGCTGCCACTCACTCAGAGAACCGCTAGAGTAAAATATCACAAGCTTATGGAGACTAGACAGACACATCTATGACCATGAAGTAGCTATAGCTGAAGTAGTATCTAGTAGTATTTCTGTGGAAAAAGTTGGAGCGACAGAGAAAAGTATGTTATCAAATAGAATATTACGAGAGGAGTGTATTCTTTTTCTGGGGAAAAAATACGCTGACTGAGGTTTTCCGTTCAGAAAAGAAAGAACAGTGGAGTGGAGTAGTGGAGGCACATGTACATAATGACGGCTTTGAGGATACATTCTCCCCGGCCTTGTGTCTGCATACGTTGATGCTATGGAGAAAACCAAACCACCAGCATCCTCTGAGAAGAAAGCAGGCTATATAGTGAAAGCGGCTGGGAGACAGCATCTCTCTCCGCTGCTGCTGCTCATGAGATAGACTAGAACGGTATAAAGCATATAAAGCTAAGATTGCGTTGCATGTCCTGCTGCTCTTTAGAAAAAAAAACACATGAAAGTAGAGAAGAAACTGCTTATAGAGCGTGTGCTCCACATATATTTCATAGAACCTGCGAGAGAAAATATAGAGCTCTCTGAATCTGGATCCATCCACACAATGCTACACACATGTGCGGGTAAATACAATTCAATAGGAGCTAAGACTCAGGCTCAGGCTGGCCTGGCCTGGTTGAAGTAGTGAGTGGGAAAAGTGGAGAAAACAGGGAGTCGTGGAAAGTGCCATAAATATCCTCTTTTTCTCAGCTACTTTTTGTCGGCAGTAGTGAAAAACGGTGTGTGATGTGAATGCTGATGTTTTGGCCTGGAAAAATGTCCGTCCGACCATGGAAAGGCCATGAGGATTAATTTTAAAGTGATTAGATATTTCACTAACGCTTATCATGTTGGATTCTGATTAGGCTTCAGGCACGAATGATTTTTTTTTGCATTTCTTAATTCAAATCATTTAGCTCAATTGCTATCGGAAATTGAAAGAACTTTGGATGCGGAAAAGTCTTAATTTGAAATTAAGGGAATTTCTTTCAGGTTGCTGGTTCCTACTTGAATACATTGGTTTAATGAGTTTTTTTCTCTAACAAAAGTTGACAAGAACAAAGACAGTCTGGTTTTGCTATCGCGTGTAGTAGGTGCTCAAGATGTCCTAATGCCCTTAACCAAGTACATATGTATTCATGTGCCTATATAAATGTCCATGACATGAAGTCTCGGAAGTATCTGAGTTCTTGTTCTTAATCGACAAACTCCTAAAAGTAATATTCCGTTGTTCAAAGCCTCCTTAGTCTAGTCTACCTCCAGCCTCCAGGAAATATCTTCTTTTTGAGAACTGTAGGACAAGCATTTTATGCATATATATTTAGTTAGCTCTCGTTCAACTTCCATTAGATTTTTTATTTAAAATTTGCGATAGAAATTCTTGAGCAAAGAGAAGATATGAGCAAACAACCAAGTTTTCCAGCTCTCTCCAAAAATTGGATTAAAGGCTTCATGAAAATGCGAAAGGATTCAATCAGTCATTCACGCCTGATACAATGTATTTCAAAATCAGGCTTTGTACTCATATCAAAGTATAAAATACATAATATATGCATATATGCATGCATAGCCAGACGGGTTGAGTTGAAGTTGAATCATTCTACCTCATTTCTCATTTTACGTTGATTCCACTTCACCCCCGCAGTCTCTCAACTAATATAGTGTATAGGTTTGCATTTGCATGCACATGCCAAGCCAATGCCAACAACATCTCTGCATGCCGCGTGGCGTGTATACGTACGTATTTTACTCGGGACTGGGATTGTTTTATGGCCGCAAACAAAGAAAATTACATTTCCACAACCAACCGTTTTCATGCAAACAAACCCAAAGCAATTTTTTTTCAACTTTCAGATCAATGAGCTACAATACAAGTTACTCAATACATGTAGATACTCTCGGTACTTTTTTTTGGATCAATGTCACTTTCTCCGGCAATTCATTGTTTCCAAAATGTTTGCAAATATTTGCAGTCTAAAAAAATATCATGTATGTATATTGTATAGTGGTATGTATGGATGGATCGTTCTTCTTCTTTTTTTGTTTCATTTTCATGCAAGAAGACGTAAAACAAACATGGACTTGACTGTGTGGCGTGGGATTAAAAAGTGTGATTTTTTTAGCTTTTTTATTCATATAAAGTTTATATTGCCCTTTCC
>JAHZNI010001388.1:0-31567 GCA_027744415.1 Seira ritae | reverse complement strand
TAAATCTCTAAATTTATAGCAGCTCTGCAGCTAAAAGCAATGCAATTTTTTGTATGAATTTTCCACTAACAAAAGAGATTTTTTTACGTTTCCAAAATGTGTGCTGTTTTATAATAATAATAATAATAATAGTCTTTATTGCAGAAGTCTGTTTTGTTTACAAAAAGATCTTCGGTCAATAGACCAATTCCGGGAATCGTTATAAGATGCTAAATCTTAAAACGATCTTCATAGTAAAGTGTATTTGGATTTTACAAGTGCTTAACTGTACTTTGAGTTATCTTTAACATTTATTTTTTTTTCTATAATCGATAGAAGTAATGGATAATTCATGCTGGTCTCATAATCTTAAAATGTTTCAATATTTTTATGATTCAATAATGATGAACCTATTTTGATTTTCTGACTTCATATCATTGCCCAATCAGTATTAGTATTATTATTTGTATTATATTACAAAGGCGTTGTAGCATTGCTGATATTAGGTCCATAATATTTTTTCCCCGCACATGTGCATGATTTTTTAAATCTCTACGCATTTCACTTCTTCATTGAAATTCGAACCCTCAAAATTAATTCGGGATGAACGTATCCAATGCAATGCTTTTGTCATGGGATTTCCGTTAGCGCTTCAGAATTTTTAAATAGGATATGGCAACCGTAACTACACATTTAATTGGATTGTGGAATGACGTTTTCGTTAGAAAATGAGGAAGATTGAAGGTTAACAAGGGGGAGGCTTTCACTGTTTTCACAAACAGTTTCCCGCCCACTCATGGCGAATTCATTCCGTTAAAGCCCATAGCTTAAGCTAATTGCACAAGTCTCTCCTTGCGTTTGGAGCAAAGCAAACTAAGTAAAGAGGTATGCATAAAATAGACAGTTAAACTCGAAGAGGCGGAGTCTTCATCGACATAAATAGCATTTTTAGCAATACCTTGAGGCCTTCTTTCTACTTCCGTATTCGAGAAATGCACGAAAATAATCCACTTAAAGTGATTTTACCTTTTGAAAAGTTAAAACGTAATTCTTACGCCTGCAGAAAACCCACACTTGCTTTTATCTCAACTAAAATTTAGTTTATCATTGACTTTGTTAAACTAAAATCAACTCGTGAAGTGTCAACCTTGATCCCGAATCCGAAAGATAGGCAATTATTCCACGTGCTGCATTATCGCAAACTTATTGATGCGTTAATACTGCTTTGAGGTAATGATAAGTTTAAGTTGGTATTTTCTATCGTAAGGATTTACAGTGAGACTTTCTGTAAAATAAGACTTATGACGTACTATAGGATGAGAAATGAGAACCTGGGAATCACAGCCCTTCACAGGAATTTCGCCATCCGTCTCTTCTCTGATAGTACAAAAGGCCTTGCTTCCCAGAATTTCTTTGAATAATTTTCTAACCCATTTCATAACTTCTTAGAGTTTAGATTTTCCCTCGACGTGTTTATCCGGCGTGACGTGCTAATTATTTGATTTCCTCGGAATCGGGATTGACAGTCTGCTACGCTTATATTTAAGTAAAGGGACGGAATATTTATAATGACAATGATAAAAATCTTGTTTGTCAGCTATCTGAACTCTGAAGCAACCATTTTAAAAATATTTTCGTTCTCTAAACTTTTAATTCTATTCATTAAATTATTTTATTAACTTTCTCCCGCTATAAAAAGTCAACCTTGCAAAGAAAAAGTTTATGCCAATTAGTTTTGATTTTGAAAGAAGTCCCATACGTTTCTGCTTTGTGAATAGCATGATCTCATTAGCGGAGCTAAATACGCTTAAAAGTTGAAGCAAAATGGTAAATTGAGTTAATTGAAGTTGTTCGTGAAAATGTTGAAAATAATATCGTATTCGTGGAACTGTTTTCTAACTGCGAAATACATAAGCAAAGGAGCGGATCACACGGCGGCATCCATTCTGAAAAAACTTTATTGCTTTTCAACTTTAACTTCATTATTTAGATGAAGCAATGGGATTTGAGCTCTCGCACCAAAGTCAGAGCTAAAATTACGCTTCCGTGAAACAGGTGGGCACAGCAAAATGCTAAACATACATACGTGGGAAGTGACTCGTAGCAAATCGGATCAGAGAAAGTTACCCAATCTCTCTGTAGTTACTCCACAAACCGTAAGTGAATTCTACATTTTCCACTTCCGACTGGTGAGAAGCACTACTACAGCCACAACTGCATAAAATACATGCATGTGTATGGATGTGCTTTGCTGTGAACATTCAGTAAATTGACATTTACAAATTCCCTTCCTTCAATCTTCCCATATCCTACCCCCATTTTTCATCTCCACAATTTATCTTTATTTACATAAATAAGTACAGGAGAAGCAAAGAAGTTTCAGGAAAACCCAGGAAGCTGCCTATTCTGAGGGATGGCTTAACCTGCTGCATCACTACCACCACATCTATTTGGAAAGGTAATAGAAAAGGTTTACCTAAGCGGAAGTGACAGCTCGCGGGAAGCATATTTTTCAAGAGTAAAAAGCACCAAGTCATTCAACTCAAATACTTAAGGAAATAAACTTGGCAGATAAATGATGCTAAGAAATCACTGCATTGATTTCAAAAATGAATTCCTTAAAAAACCACTTCTCCTTCTTTCCAGATCTCCTTACCTCTCACGACAAAATATTGCTACAAGACCTTTGGAGCTGAATGTGCGAAGGAGTGAATGATTTTTTTTGTAGAGCTTCGTTGCATTGCATCTCGTCTTCGTTTCATACGCTTCCCTGCACTCTGATGAATGATGTTGCTGGGGAATATAGCTTGGAAAATATGCAAAATAGCCCATCCCGGAAAAATAGAATCATGAGGAAAGCAAAACCATCCACTTCTCCTCAGGGCTTCCTGCTCCACCACCACGATAAATAGAAATGTACGTACGCATTGTAAATTTACTTTGAATATGAAGTTTATGCATACCTAATATACAGTCTAATATTAACTGTGATATCGTGTTTCCCATTCGTACTCTGCACACGAATGCCGTAAAGAAAGCATCTTGTGGGGAGAAAATAGAAGGCAGTGTCAGCAGCAGCAGCGGCAGCCCGGCTGCTTTCTCCACACAACATGCTTAAATCTTTTACAGCGCAACATGGAAAAAGTTATGATCTCGTTATTCTTGCATATTTTTATTTGTGGCATATTTCACATTTCATGCTCCTTTGGTTTGATCAAAAACCAGTTTCTCACTTCTTCTCTCCTATGTATTTAGATGTTTGCGTAGCAATTGGAAATGTCTGCGGATTCAATCCAGTGAAATCAACATGCATGTAATAAAAATATTTATCTTACTTTGTTTATTTAACTCTCCATATTCAAATTAGATGCTCGTTTACCAACATATTTTTCCTGGCAAAAACAAAACCTAACCAAGTGCAAACATTGTCAGGAATCATGAAAGCCTCAAAGTTAACTTTGTGTTCTGGTTTATGAGCGGAGGTTAGTACTTAAAAAGAACATACATATTTCCTTGGATTGGATGAAAGGATTATTGGCTGATTGAGTTTAACCTCAACGTGACAAACAGATAATGTTTATTTAGCTTATTTCTCTATAATCTCCATATTCGACTTGTTTTTAACTTTATGGCCCACACCAGAAAGAATACGGCAGAGAAGATTCAAAGAAATTGTAAATCTTCTACAATTGGAGAAATAAGCGAATGCATCAAATTCTAAAATAGTTTATCTACGACCACAACACTCGATTGTGCCATTATGTGTCAGGAGCAGAAGATTGACTGCATCAAATTGGATATTATAGAAATAAATTTATATTCAGAAGAGGCAAAAGAAAGAAATCTAATTTGACTCTCAGAGTAAAAACGAAATTACTTGCTTCGTATATACTACCAATAAAGTGCTGTAGTTGGTTAAGAAGTTTCACTTCCTGCATTTAAAAGAAACTTTTCACTCCCTTGATACTTTTAAAAGTAACGATAACGGAATATGTATTTGAATGGAACGCATTTCCAAGCATTCCATGCATTTTGCAAGTTCCCCGGTTACTAAAACATTGAAAGCGGTCACATGAGGGGAAAATTGTAGGAGCAACGAACTCTCTATCACAGAAAAAACCCGGTTGACACTTTCAACTTTGCAATTTTGAAACTTAAATGGGATTACTTCAATCTATTTGTTGTATAGTATTTTTTAAACTACCTTTGTTTCATTGTTTCAAACTTTTGCATTATTTCGCTATTGTGTGTGTGCTCTGTTTCAAAAATACGAAGAAAGTAGTTTAGTAACATATCAACAGAGCTCTCTGAAAATAACGCGTTACGACGGGTCGATTTTATTGCTTTATCCTTTCTCGAGAATTGTATTTTCACTTCTTTCCCTATCACTCTCAAAACTTTCCTTCCTCACTTTATTCACTCGAATCTAATCGGCAAATGCATCGCAGGCTTCATTCACATCCTCAGTTTATGCAGTAGCATGCAACGATAACGAAACATGGATATTGATAATATTCCTGGCCTATATTTTCACTTTTAAACGGGAACTTTTATTCGAAGCGGGGAGCTGTGAAAATCATCGGCAAACATTTTATGACGATGACGGAAACATAACGTTATTGCAAAATACAAGCTTGTTTTTCGCTCCAGATATTGGAATGACAAGCCATGAAATATTCATAAATGCAGTTTCCTTATCAAAACAGGGAAGGAGGCTGAATGTACATATTTATTATGGAGAAAACAATAAAAACTTTGTTTTGAATAGATCAGCGTGCTTAAGTGATTTTCTAGAGCGATTCTATTTCGAAGCCTCTTTTTTCTCGTCACGCTTTTGTTTTCAAAGTTTCCCTCGAGAAAATACTTTTCTCTAAAATTTGTCTACGCGTACACAATTTATCTTTCTGAAACAATGAACCTTCTTAAGTATTCATTCACATCACATCGCCAATGATGAAATATATAAAAAAGCCATGATGATAAAACAGCGGCGAAATTAATAGGGAGCAGCTACTCTGCCAACATCCATCACTCCCTCGATGAGAAAAAAATCTCATAAAATTCGAACTACATAAAATACATCAGATTAGACCGAGTTTGCCAACTTTTTCTCCTTTACCATTGTTGTACTACACATGTTGTGTGCTCCGCATGCATGCATCCATCTCCATTTACTGTATGCCGTGGTTACATTCTCGAACACAAAGTTGGGGAAAGGGAACAAGAGCAGGAGTGAGCGGCGGAGCACGCGGAGAGAAAGTCTTTTTGTAAAAGTACAGCCTAGAGGGAATGTGAAACATGAACATTTTTATAGCTGATCTAATCTTAGAAAAACCCTAAAATTACTCTTTGGATCATGTAACAACGATGACGGCAGTTTTACTATGTATAGTGGCAGTGGTTGGTGATCATGATCACTTCGTATTACATTCTGAAAACTTTAAGGAAATTCCTGTACTGCGCGTCAATGCATAAAAGTTTTTCCTTGGTGAACCGAGAACGATTTTTTTCCTTTCCCCTTTTTAGAAGTTCTTTAGAAAGGGAGAAAAACAATGATATTCTTTCAAGGTGCTATAATTCAGAACAATAGGAAAGCAGAACTTGAGACGAAAGACAATTTTCGTTCGGAAATAATGACTGAGCGAATAAATAAACTATTTTAGAGGAAAAAGGCTTCCCAGGAATAAATTTTCAATGGAAAATTTAAAATCTTATGAGCTATGCATGCAAAACTAAAACGAAAGTATTTGAAAGTAAGGAAATTTTATTTACCTGCGAAATGCGACACGCTCACAAGTACTTCGAGAACCATTTTTCATGGCGTTCCTTCCGAAGAAGCAGTCTTTAGTGACGTAAGGACGAAGAGTAAAGTATCAAACTTAAACTAGTAATGATGCAAGTGTATAATCTGCCTTGCCTTTACTTTAGCAAGGGGGATTGTATTATTTACCTCTTAATGTAATTTGTTTACACTTAAGTTTCGCATATATTTCCAAAAAGTCTCACATCTTATTGTGAATGCGAAGCAAATACATACATATGTTTGCAAATAAAATGCAGCCTTAGAGAAAGTAGACTATGTTCCGAGAAATGAACTTTTATATTAGAAAGCTTCAGTTCAGCTCATTTCCCTTTTCTATGCGTTACACCATTATTCCCCGCGGCCCTGGAGAGGAGAGTGTGTGCTCAAATCAAGTCCACTTGTTTCGTAATTTTTAAAGTAACACTTCACTTTGCTTCTTGCTTGTTTCTTCAGCAGGATTTGTGAAATGCGCAGCATGTGGGAAGAGTTGTTGCTCTGAATCAAAGCTTGTAAGAAAATCCTTTCTGTTGAGTAAAAATCCGCGAAATAGAATTTCTTTATCTTTTACACGTTTACGTTTACGCTGATGCTTAGGGACTTGCTGAGAAGGCTTGAAAAAGCGCTATTTTTATTTAATATTGATGATTGTTGTGAGTAGAAAGCTGTCTCGTAGAAAAATAGAGAAGATACGGAGAGATACATAGGTTTAGGTGAGTAAATAGAAATTTTTTATTCCCATTAAAAAAATCCGTAGATATTTTCGGTTGTTCAGCTAGGTATTAAAGTGCGAGTAGGGTTGGAAGAGCAAAATCCGATATAAAATGGAAACAAAATATATATTATATTATTTTTCCTCTAGGAATTGCGTGCGATGTGTTCGTTTAAAAAAATAGGAAATTACAATGTAATGATGATATACACTCGTAAAGTATTATACAGTATGCTTAGTTAGAAATAGTATATAGTACAGAAGCAGCAACACACTGGCACTGGCGTAGTAAATCTAGGATGATCTTTCCATTTCATCACAAAATAATGGGATCTTTGTATGTAGTAGATAAAGTATGTGGGTTAAACTCAAGACGTATTATTTTTTTCTGTGGCTATTTTTGAAATGTAATATTATTATTTCCTTTTGTTCGGGAAAAGGGGAAGCGGAAATGTAATAAAGGATTGAATGGAAAGGCTTTTTCTCTTCGAGTGAAATTCTTCTATTGTTCGTTTACTTTCCTTCGCTATTAACATCAGCTCATTTCATTTTGTCGATTTCCTTCTCCGTCCGTATTAGTAATTTTGAGGTATGTGAAGCACTAATAGCAGTTCTCCGTGTTTCTCCACAACTTCAAGTTTTTTCTTCTTCGTGGGGAAAAAATGTTTCATTCATTTACGTATCCAACATGGGAGCAGCACATATATATTTTTTATGTCTCTTGGAATTCTTTGAATTGTTCTTGCTTCTTCTTCTTCGCTTCACGATGATATTGCGGTCAAAACCTGCGTGATATTGTTCAATATAAAAAAATCCTTCAGATCGTCTTGGTGGAATGAAACATGTCAAAAAGGGAACAGGACAACCTGATTCTTCTCTGCTCTTCCTCAATTCTTATTTAGCTCAGCTAGAGCGAGTGAAAAAAAGAGTGAGAAAGCTGAGAAGAAAATTGTAAAAGTAAAAATTACATGCCCTTTCCTTTCTCTCTTTCGATTCATTTTCCTTTTTTATAGAAGACATTTTCCCATTCTCTTCCTCTTCAACTAGGTTCTCTCACAAAATTCATTAGGTAACTTTAAACATTTGAATCCTCGGAATGTATTTTATTTTATAAACCCCATGTGGCTTACCTACATAGTTCTGCCACTGCACACTGCAGAGAGCAGACATCCTACATGCCAATCTATTTTACCGAGAGAAATCAGTTCATTGATTCCATTGGCAAGCGAATTGGCCAGAAGAAAGAGGAAAAAACTTCTAAAGGGAAGAAAAAAATCTGGCAAAGAAAACTATTAAAACTGAAAAGATACATTCTGTTTTGCCACGAGAAAGTAGAAACCAGCTGGTCTTAGCTTTTTGACCGGGCACACGGTACGCGGCACAAAAAATTGTCCAGAGAGAATGTAACTATGTATGTACTTTTATATCCTTCTTCTCTTGACATTAAATGTATCGAGCTTACATATATACATTGCATTTGCTGGAAAGTGTGTGTGTGTTTGTGTGCGACCACTTTTCTCATGAGAGTTAATGGCGTCAGGGAGAAGAAGAAGACGGGAGGACGAGTTATACAGCAGCATGGAAAAGCATTTTCTTCCTCCTCGCATTCCTTTTTCCCCCTGCTTGTGTGGAAAATCTGTTAAGTACTCCAAGTCGAAAGAAAAGTGGAGGTTGGAAAAAACGCGGCTGACTACTACTACAACTACAACTAACTTTAGTTACTTTCCGTTTTGGGAACGTCTCTGATGACGAGTTATGTTTGGTTGGAGATTTTTCTCTTCTCCTTCAGCAAATATAATGTAAGTATCAAGTATCTACATCTACCGATCTTTCCCTTTCTCCTTCTCTAGTTATCGAGCTTTCACACATAACCACCTATCCTTTTAAAAGTTTTGAGTCGAGCGTTGGAAAAAAAATCTGGTGACTTGCCCTCAGTCAGAATGACAAGACAAGTATAGTTTTTCATTATATCGTTTCCCCCAAATTTACTTTTTCCAGATACAAAGTGTAGATTCTTGTTGCGGTTTTCGAGAGTTTAATTTCACTCCAGCCATCCATCGTCATCACGGCTCGATGGGTTTCAATATTTTATGACTTCCTTCAACCCCAGCATTTTTTACAGGCCCAATGACACTTTTTTAAAGTGTTGCATACCTACACCCATTCACTTGTGTATATATGTAGGCCAAAGGTGATTCGTTGTAGTCCTTTCCACTCAAAAGTATACATACCTACTACTTTAGGCATGTAAATAGATGGGAAAATTATTTCGAGTGCTTAGGTCTAAATGAAAGCACGGGCGAATTCGCCGTAAAAACTATTGCTGCAAAAAATTATTCTCCCTTAATGATTCTTCTACTATGCCTTCAGCTAGCTGGATACTTTTTTCCATCATTTTGGACGTAGAAGCTCAATATGCATAACTTTTTCATTATTCACATCTCCTGACATTTTTTATAAATATCTATTCTATGCACAACTATAATTCATAGTGAATATTTTTTCTGATAAAAACCGTTGAAGAGATAAGGCGATACATCATGCGTACATAGTTGATGCCTGCTAGCTGCCTAAAGCATCCAGCTTTCATGGCAATGGGATGCTCGTGTGGTCGTGGTGCTGCTGGTTCTGATGGTGCGTATGTATTATGCATGGCCATCATCATTTTCTTCCCTGAAACGTAAATTCATGCCATTCTGTCGTTTCTCGAACTCCGTTTTTTCTCTCTTATCTCTCTTCCAACTTTCTCCGAAGAATTTTTTATGCCGATTCGATGGAGAAAAGAATACCTGTTCAGTTTTGCTTATGGGCATCGGAAACTTCGATTATTTATTTTTGTTTGCACACGTCTGTTTAGTTTGCTGTCAGATAATATGTACATATCTGCTGAGATTTTTTCTCAAGTCTTTTGAAAGTAGCTTACTTTTCGAAGAAGGCATAACATCTGTAATACACTCGACACGAGAAAGAAGTTTGTTCCTGTTTTGATTTATATTGTCATACTACATTCCGGAGAAAATCAGGAAAGAATTGAGCAGAAGCTTTAGCATTGTAAACAGTCTGCTCTGGTCCAGAAGGCCCTTTTTTCACGCGTGTTCAAACAATATTCTATGATTTCCTCCAGAAAAAAATTGACAAACAGAAAGAGCGAGTCACCAGCTCCCTACTTTCAGTCTTGCTTTAACCAAGCAGAAATCCTATGTTTGAACGCAACAGTGCAACTTTTTTTTTGTTATCTGCACATTGTTTGTTAAAATGAAAGAAAACGTCTGTTTGTATTACATGTACGTTAACGATAATGATGATGGAATACGCTGAGGAGTTAGTATAATACGAGTCCATTCGAAAGGAGGATGGAAGTTTTTGAAAGGGAAGCGGGACGAGTTAAGGACATGGAAAAGGATTTTTAGAAATGTGAGCTCAGGAAACGAAAATAAGTCGAATGTCAGCGTGGAAAGAAGCTAGCTGGAACAGGCTTTCCTTTCTTTTCCCTTGTGCTAGTTTAGTTTGACGATTCATTCTGCAAAGAAAGTGAAAAGAGAGGGAAGACAATCTGTTACAAAGAAACATAAACAGCATCATTGATGGGACAGGAACATGATTCTTTCCACTCGTGCGTTTTTATCACGGAAAGAGAAACGTTTGCAGTAGATGATGATGATGACGATGTAGGGATTTTTGGCGAAAACAGTATACCGTTTCAATGGCTTTTTCCTTAGGAGAAAACAACGCCATTTATTGTTAGCACCCCGTAAAGTCACACATCCAAACTTAGTCAGCATCGAGTTGCATTCAATTTTTTAATGCCATTGTTCGTCATACGATATTCCTGTTCTTGAATATAAAGCTGTTTATATGAAATATAAAAACCAGAAGTATTCCGCAATCTCTTCCGTATATCTTTCTACGTCTCTATTTTCAGAGAAAGTGACAAAGATTTGAGATGACTAGCTATAAGCTAATTTACTTTCCCCACTCGCTACCTTTCCTCCGAGGTTACCATGGATTGCGAGCGCTCCTTAATGTGAGACGCAGTTAAAAGACGATCAGCCACCCAAGTTGTTTTTCAAGCTCGGCAAGCATAAATAAAATGCTATTTTTGCCTCCGGTAATGTTCTCCTTGTCGCAGTTACTGTGGAAGACACAGGAAATGTTTTGGAAAAGATAAGTTTCCCCGTCATTTCAGGGAAAACGTTTTCCTTTTCAAATGAATAGCTTCGTTCCATATAGGGTATCCGTAAACGGTCATTTTATTGAGCAAGTGTGATCGGACGACGATCTTATCTAAATCAACGTGATTCCACGTTGTACAGACTCTACATGGCCTGGAGCCCTAGATAGTGCAATTCGACTTTTTTTAGTGACAAATGAAAAGATGTAGCATTTCGCAAAGTAAAGAGGAAGGGAGAGAGGAGAAGTCAGTGACGCTGACAATAATTGCTCTTGGATGTTAATAGGATTTACTTTGGGCACATTTTATGCGACACTTGATGCCCAAAAATAGGAGCGAGAAAAGTATCGAGCTTTTGCTGTCATCCTGTCGCTTTTTTCTCTCTTCCCACTCAATAGGACACAGAGAGTGAAGAGTGAAAGCAGGGAAAGATTGACTTTTTTTACTGGAAGCCCGCTCTTAAAAACCCTTTAAAAGTACTGTGAAGTGAAGGTTGCTGATGGCTTTCGAGTTTCGAAAACCCCTTTTTCCTCGCAAAGAGAGTTACTGATTCAGCTTAAGTACAATACTACTTCCACTACGACCGATGTTGATGATGACGATGACGGTGGAAGTAGTAGTGGTGACGACAACAGAAGGAGAAGCATTTGATAGAGCTATTTAAGTCGAGTGTGCAGACAAGATTGTTCCGGATGACAGCTTGCATTAGCATTTTATTGGATCTCTCACTTTGCTGAGTTTTTAGCATCAGCAGCAGCTCAGGAAAATGAACGGAACGCATCGCCGGCAATAACATTATTGCATATTATTATAACGTACGTACGTAGTGCATGTGTGTACTTCATGGGTTTTCAACTTAAGAGTTTCCCCTTCAAGATCTTTTTTCTTTAGCTCTGTCCGTTTAGGTAATCTTTCATCTTCTTTTCTCTTCTTCCAAAAGGATAGAGCTTGTTGTACTTTTTTTCCACCCTCTCTTTTGCCTTGCTTTGCTTTCCTGCGTAGGTGAATTTATCTTCAGCACTTTGGGGCTTGACTCTTGACTACTGCTACTACTTCTCGCAAAAAGTTTCGATCTTTTTTATCCGTTTATCTTTGCTTCGCTCTTGTGACTAAAGCTTTTTGGCGGAACGGTGATGACGGCCGTAATGAGATTTTTTGCTGGCTATTTGTCACTTTCCATCTAATATCCTTATCTTGGTCGAGGACTTAAAAAGGCTCTCCGTCTTTGTACTAGATGGATGAAAAAGCAAAAGAGAAAGTACATACTTATCGAGTATGGGATCTTCTCTTTTACTTCCTTTTATATTTTGGTCAATCTGTACAGCAATCTTAAAGAAAATCTGACGATGGTGGTGGTAGTGGTATTATCCTTGCCTTTTAGCCCCAGATGGCCACTTCACCACCTTTCCATCTTTCACTTTATATGTCCTAAAGGAGAAATGATTTATTGGGATTGGACGGGAGAAGGTGGCTTTTAAGAATGGAATGCCTATGACCGCTTGTTCTATCCTGACGTTCTTTGATGCTGATGATGACGGGGATGATGCAATCCCATCAAAGAATGTTAAGTGAGGCGTTTATCATGTGCCTACCTTAGAGATGTAAATGTACTCAAAAAGTTTTTTCCTCATTTATCCAAGCAATTTGACAGAGAACTGATGTTAATCGCACAGTGGCAATTTACGACATGCCCTTTTTTCCTACTTCCACTCACTTTAGCAATTCCCTTGGACAGACATCAACATGTCAAAATTTGCAAGAAAAACTTGTATTTCATCAGGAAAGGCTATTGTCGTAAAACAATTTATCTACAGACAACGGCTGTTATCTAAACAGAGGAAAACAGTTTTTCTTGTAAAGTAGTGCGACATCAAAAAAGAGGTCACTTGAAGATCACCGTCGCATCAAATCTTCCTTCTAAACAGAAAGTTACTTTACGGCTAAACCATTTGTCAAAATATACGACAATGGCAGTCGAAATAGTCAAATCGCTATTTTATGTCAGATTCAAATTGTCATGCAAATCAGGGAAGCGCTTCAATGAATTCGAGTAATAAAGTACCCTGCTTCTGTTTTGTCTCATGTTTGCATCTCAATGAAGCGAATTCTCTGTTTTGTTTCAAACCCCTTTCTGTTGTTTTCCTTCTCATTGCTGACCACTGGATTCGAGTCTTTCCCAAATGCACATTAGATATCTTCAGTGGAAACATCTGGTCTTCTCTGCGTTTGTATAACCCCACCATGAAACCATTCACAAAGAGAGGATGGTCTTTACAATAACAAATTAAAGTGCTTTTTATGGATACATACAACTTCCGAAATGCGTTTCGCTACGCTTTCCAGGTTATAAAACAGGGTGAAAATTAGAAAGTTGCGAAATGCGAACATGCATTTTGCATACAGAAGTAGTGCTTCAAAACAACTTTTTTCTGTTGCTTCCATATGCTCTATATAATATTTTTTTACGAAAAACTACCAACTCCTAAACTCGGCACGTTCTTTATTGGCGCTGTTTATTATAAAGATGTGTCCTCACATCTCATGAACTTTTGCAAGGAGAAAATATCGAACAACTACAGATATTTCCAGACAATAAGAGGGAAAAGGAGAACAAATAATATATAGCAAACTATTTCCAAGTTCTTGTTCTCTTTCCTCTTGGAAAATATGAGGGGACGTATAATGTGATAGCTGGTCTGCCCTACTCCGACTTTCCCTCAAATTTTTTTGTTCGCTTCTGAATTTCCTCCCAACTTAACTTTGTTTAAGTAGTTGCGAAGGACGTTCCACACAATGCTACAACAAAGTTGCATAAAACATATTTCCATACATTCATGCACGCACATCCGCTCTTAATGAAGTAAAATAGAAATTCGCGCTTCATGTCAGCTACTAAAAAGGATTCCGAGAAGTATTCGCATCGCAGTCGGCAGTAGTCCTACAAATTTCAGAAAAATTAGAGAGTAAGCAAAAAATTGTCTCCTATTTGGCCTCGTGGCCTACAATGTTTGATACATAATATGTAATCTTGAATGGAGGCATTTTTTCTACGAAAACAGAGTAGACCTCTTTTTTCACCCTTTTTGACGGTCCTTATTTTCCCCTATATTTTATTCAAGTTGTATATTTATTTTCCTGCACATTTCTCAAACGACTTGAGACTTTTCCTATGGGATTTAATAAAAGGATGGGTGTAAAATCACCAATACCAGCAGTACATGCATACATATTTTTTACTTTACGTTATTCACTTCACGAAGATCAAAGCTCTTATCTGAAAAATCCTATTGAAGACGAGGACTTACATAAGTACCTAATCAGAATTATTGGCTCCTTTAGAGAAATTCCCAATCATTTGAAAACATTAAAAGGCCAACAAGACAAGTCCGTTGAAAATGGAAGATTGAATCGATAAAAAAGGAATGAATATATACATTATGTGTATATAGGAGTAAAGACATTATTATATTGACACAGTTTTCCCTTTATTCACCAAAATCCGAAGGATTTTTTTATCATTGAAGAAATCTCACTTTGTCCCTAGTTTATGACTGTGACGACATTATTCTTAGTAGCAGAAGAAGCTGAGCCGAGAGAAAAGTCAAATTTGAAATATGACAAGGGCTAAGTAGACGGAGACGGTGGTGCGGTGCGGCACAGTTTAAACGTGATCTCTTTAGGTATACCATAGAAACAACACTTTTTTATCGTCTCCCCTCAGATGACTAGATAGATAGGCACCTTTGGAATGGATGCAGAAGATGAGCTTTTTCGTGGTTTGGTTTTTCCTTTGGTTTTGCTCGCGTTTTAACTGAGTTGAATAGTGGTGGTATGTATAGTGGTAGAGTAGTAAAAGTAGTAGTAGTAGTAGTAAGATGGGAAACCGGAAGACATTCGTGATGGCTTTGAACTTTGAACTGGAAACCAATATAATATCCGCTCTTCTCCCTCTCTTTTTCCAAGAAAGATTCACTGAGTAAGCGGCAAAGTGTGTCTTGTAGTCAGCATACTAAACAAGCTTAGGACACTCACAGTTCCTTACATAATATCCGATCTGGAAATGGCGTACAAATAACCTACATAAATATTATATGTATGTATACTCGATGGTATAAATATAGTTTTGTAAGAAAAAAAGGTTCCAAAAAATTGGGAACGGCTGGCTCAGCTAAAGTATAAAATCTTCAGAATAGGCACATGAATACAGCATGTGATGTGATGATGAAAGTTGAAGTGGATGATTCGAAACTTTTTTTTGTTCGCGTCTCATAAAAAGGTCCTATCTATTCACTTTAAAATGTCGTCGGGAATATGGAGAGCCATAACACTTAAAGATTCTTTTGTGTTGATGGTGCTGGTGGCTGGTAGTAGTGGTGATCATGATCATGATCATAAAGCCGGCGTGTCTTCATAATCGTAACACGCATCCACAATCCACATATCCATGAACTGTCCCTTTCTACATGATCACTGACACCGTGTTCAACACATCACTCTCTAGAAGGAAAAGGAAGAAGAAGGACTGCAATCATGGAACAAATACTTATTTTCATCTTCTTTTTCCCCTTCTGATTTTTTTTATATTTTTTGTTTGTCGTCTCGTCAAAGGAATAAAAAAACGCCGGTTCGTCGTAGTCGGTAATCCTTAGTTCAGTAAGGATTAAATATAAAAAAGTTTGAAAAATGTACTGGTTCAATCTAGTTTTTTAGAGTGAAAGTCAAAAGAAAGTTGGAGTAAACTGATGATGATGATGATGTTGTTGACACGACGTTTCTGTGGTGTATTATTATCAACCAGAAGTTGGGAGAAACGCCAGCCAGCTCATCATTATCTTTATTACCGAAAAATATAAAAGATGAAGCTTTTTTTGCTTCCTGTTATCCCTCTTTATTTTTTCAACTTCTTTAATGCAATGTTCTCAATATATTATATCGAGACAGAAAGTTGTCGGCTGCGTTTGGGTTTGGGATACTGTATATTTTGGGTTTGCTGGTGGTTGTTAACAGTTTGTTGTCTGTTACAACAACAAAAAACACGAAGAAAGTGAAATAAAAATCCCAGTAGTAGAAATTTGCTCATACAGTGGAGCTAATAAAACTAGCAGATTTTCCATCATGTTTGTGTGCGAACAAAGTATTAAAAAGTTTTTTTCGCCTCTCCTCAGTCTCGGTTTGATTCTGATTGGAAGCTCAAAACCATGTGTTGTTGTTGTTGTTGCCGCTGATGATGATAATACAAGTAGAAAGAGGAGACCGAAGAAGAGTTTTCTTGTAAAATAAAACTTGTCAAAAAAATATTTTTTAACCGTTTTGTGCGTCTCCTAAACTCTCGATGCTCTAAAAAGTCTAAGTTCGCCACTAACTCAGCTGGGATTTTGAGGAATACACTTTGTTGGGTTGCGCACTGGGAGTAAACTTTGTAATGAAAATATTCGGGAAATGAGAAAGCGATTGAATTCCTTTTTTCTGAAAATTGGAATAATGTATTATTTTCTTATATAAAAACGAGGGGAAAAGTTTAGTCACCGTTGACAAAACTGGATTTTTAAATTGCAAAAGAATGACATGTCCCAAAAGCACTCTTCTGACGAATACGAATTCAATCAAACAATTTTGTAAGAAATTTCCGTTTCTCAATTCTCAACCTGCGGATGTACAATATGAGGTGATGATGTTGATGATGAGAAAGTACGATAAAAAAAGAAGTAGTGCCGAGAATGACAGCTAAAGCTCCATTCTCCCCAAGTTCACTTTACTCAAACTTCCCTTCTTCTAGCCATACTGCCACTTCTACCACCGCAGTTGTTAATGTTCTTGCTGCTGGAGAGTGACTGAGCGAAAGAGGAGCTGCACTCTGGATATTTTACCCTTTCTCGGATTTGTATTTAGCTAGGTCCTTTCTCCAGCTTCGAGGTAAGTAAGTACGTGAGTGTGCACTCGCTTTCGCTGAGCTAGCAGTGTGTGCTCCTCATTCCATTTCATCTCATGCTTTTTCAATATCATTTTCACATGGACACAGAGAGAGGAACAGTTGTAGAGAGAGAAGAAACCTCAAGATTTTTTATGTACTACTCATTTAAAAACTTTTCCACGCGTATTCACTGCGTGCTCCGATTTTCATACGGGTTTAGTGCTTTCTCCGACTTAATAATAATAAGGCTGGAATGAGATTAAGATAGAAGTGGCGATACTACTATTGCCAAAAAATTATATTCTCCGATTGTCACTGCACTGCAATTTTCCATGTCATTCCAACTTTTTTTTGCTCTTTTCATAGTGCCCGACCAACCGTTGAAATGGGATGAAGATTGCTCTTTCTTTTGTGCTACGCACACATGCTATTGCTATAGTGCATGCTACTACTGCTACCTTGCTTGTAGGGAAAAGAGCAAGGTTTAAGCACAGCAGCGATTCCAGTTTAGGACCAGGCCAGGCCAGATCGAAAGAAATACTGTTATCTTCATGGATTTCTTTATGTTGTCCCAAGCCAGTCCCAAATATATGTTTTTTTTCTGGGAGAAAGGGTAGACCTTCAACAGACTTTTGCTTTGCTCTTTTCTCCTTTCCTTTCGCGGCTTTTCTATTTTCTGTCATATTATTTTGCTGATGTTAGCTTTAAGCCTCGGCTTGTGTACTCTTAGACATCAGAAACTTGCACTACTACTAGCAGTTTTGTGTGTGCGATGTCAGTACTTTCATCGTCTCTTTTCATTTATATTCCTTCAAAGGCTTTATATGAGCTTCAGAAGGTGAACCTTGACTTCGACCAGAGAGAATGAAATGATATCCGAAGGCAAAGGCATAGCCAAGCCGGCAAAAGAATCCAATTCCAGTGGCTCACTACCTTTAACCTAGAGGTTTAGTCTCTTCCTCTACCCAGCAAAGTAATAAAGTAAGATAAGAGAAAAGGCACAGGAGTGCACAGGGAAATTTAAAGAGTGTGCAAGGTACGAACTTTAAGGACACACACGAAGTATTTTACATGAAAATTTTCTCCCAGGCCTGTTTCCTCTTTTCTTCAGCTTTCCTTGCTCCTCTGGCTTCCATCTGATGAATGTATGCCACAGTAGAGCCACAGAGAAGAGCCACAGCCACACTTTTAACACGGAAGAAAGTCAAGTCAGAAAGAGAGGAGAAAGTGGAAAGAAGAGGAAGAAGAAAGCACACTGTTGGAGCAAGAAATGAGGGGAAAGCTATACTCGACAACTATTCCAGAAAATCAGGGACAAAATAGAGATATTTTGTCCTAGAATTCTATAATGCATAGGATTTTTTTGCTTTGAAAAAGTATTCTTCTCATCTTGAGTTAAAATCTGAATCAGCTTTTCCCTTAGTTTGCACGAGTCACATGCGCAAAAAAGAATGCATATAGCTCGAAGGAATTGATATAAAAAATGCAAGGCTTTCCTGGGAATGTGAAGTGATACAGCCAACCAACTCCTCCATTACGCATTTTTTACTTAGCTATATTGCACTCGAGTCCCGTTCTATTTTCGATCTCATGTGAATTTTTTATATAAATGGTGCATATTTTCATCTATAATTTTATTTGAGAGGAAAAAGAAAAGTTGAGAAGGAGAAAAGAAACTTATATAATGTAAATGAATCCCGGATGCACATCATCATCATCGTAATCGTCATCATCCTAAGTATCGTCACGATTATTATTATTGCGATATCACTTTTTATTGAAGAGGGCTTCTAAACACTTTAGCTACTTCACTCCGAGATGATGTAGGAACCTTAAGGGAGGAATCTGAATATATGTATATATGTATCAAGGAAAAAATCTTTTGCTGATGTTTGTGTGGCGTGCCAACTAGGAATCTAATGTAACGTGAAATGAAGGCCACCACCACTTCTCTCTTTCTAGAAGGATGCACACACTGACTCTATGAGAGTCACATATAGCTTGTGGGGAAGAGCACAAAAAATATCTGAAGAAAGTTTTATGACGAGGAAAATAAAAAAGTAAGAAATGATTTTGTCTTGCTTGGCCCTCGTTTTTTCTGCTGATGTGGTGCATGCATTTTCCATGAAATTATTATGGTGATTGGATTGACTGAGTTGTAATATTGCAAATGAACTTACGAGCCTTTTATTCTATGAGCTGAAAGTAGGGCTATACGAATAAAGAGAAAGTGTAGCGCTTTAGCAAATGTCTTTTTCAGCAAGAAAAGCATCAAATTAGCGAGAGCAGGTTTTTCAGAAAATATGAAGGAATATACATACTACATATGCATCATGTATAATATAAAATTTTCATTGCATTGTGGAAAGTGAGTAAAAGGAAATTGTTATGATTTTCCTTAAACAGATTTGCCGAGAAAGCTGCCGGTGGCTCTATGGAGCTCCGACCAAAGTTGTTGTTAGTCATTAGGTTTTACCATGACTTCACCCTGCTTCAGCCATAACTTTGTGCGTGACATTGTGCCGAAATGTGCATTAGTGAAATGAAATGTACAAGTAAAGGGCAATTTTTATATGGCATGTTTCAAAGAAAACGTAATGAGACAGGATATACCGTCTTTTTGTACCCTTTTGATTTTGAAGGACGAAAAGGGAAAAATAGATGTTACAGCTCGTTGCCATCACAACTATTAGTGTTTTTGTGGCCTAGGAGAAATTAGGACGAATTTGATATTTTCGAATCCATGGAGAGAACCAAAATCTGTCATGGTCATACTTTGATACAGAATTGCTGGAATAAAACTAAATGTAAATTATGACACAACCACAATTATACTTTGTACAATGTTCTATAAACACGTCCGAATGGTGACTCTTTGCAGTAAAACAGGTCTTTACAATGTGGGTTCATTCCACGCAAGCTGATTTTACCAAATTATTTTTTAAGCAACTTACAACAAATCGAGTTAAAGTTTAATGCTCTGTTTTGTTCCAACCGAAATCTTCGCATAAATTTTGCTGACGTGCCGAAAGAAGAGTATGCGTAAAAATTTCTTATAAATTAACTTACAAATTGACACGTTCTTCTGGCATTTCAAGAAATCAAATGAAGTTGTTCGCAGTTCGCTTGCCTTGAAGAAGTACACAGTTCAGACAAAAGTTCCAAAAATAAAATTTCCATATTCTCTTCATTTAAAGAATGGCAATTCAAGGAGAAAGTTGAACAACTTCATGACTTTCTCAACGAATGGCTACTTTTTCTCCCAGAATAAGAAGAAATAAAATGAAAGCCCAAGAAATTTTTTATCTCAAATTAGATTTCCGTTGTGGGATGTCAGTGGGAGAAAAACATGACGGTTGAACTATCTGGGTGATGAGCAAGAGTAGTTGTGATGGTTAAAGTGAGTAGTAGTACAGTGACAGTGAAGCAGGACAAGAGATAGAGGAGCTATCAGAAAACCGAGACACTGATGTTCACTCCATGCTACTGTTGATGGTGGTGGTGGTACACCGTGGTACGGATTTTTTACGAAAGCTTTGTGCGTCTCCCATTATTACACTTTTATTGAATAAAAATGATGGCCCTCTGTCGAATACACAATGATAGTGTAGATCTTACGCGGAGGAGAGGAACGACAAGTTGAACAGAAGTTTCTTTATTTCATTCTCAGGAATAAAAAAGAACCACCAACGCAATGAAGGAGTTCTGGTAGAGAAGTACACGATAAAAGTCAGAAGCCAAGCTAACTCGCAAAAAAATGGAACAAGACGGAGAAAGAGACTTTAGGGAGAGAGCAATAGATTTGTTTTATTTTGCATTTTCAATTGTGAAGCCCAAAAAGAACTACTCTCTCTCTCTCTGCTCGCGTCTTCCAGAGTTGAGCCCTCCCGTTTTCTCCAGACACTCGTACTCCAACTTTCTTTAGAATTGCAGAANAGACACTCGTACTCCAACTTTCTTTAGAATTGCAGAACCATTGTTGTCTTCAATCTCCACATTAAAAATATTCAAACATAAAAGTCGAATTTCAAGCGTGAAGAAAGTAGTTTTCCTCAGAGAAAATGATATTACGGAGCTCCTGCCTGGTACTGATGTGCAGTAAAGAATGGAGTGACAGTACAAAAAATACTCGAATAGCTTCGTTAGATGAATGGAACATAAAAATGTAAATGGGAAAAGTGAAAGTGAAAGGAGAAATGCATGGGAAGTGATCTGACAAAGTCACTTGCGTTTTTTGACGTGCGATTGTAGTATGTTCAACTTTAACTTGGTTTGGTTTTACTGCCCCTGCCCCGCACACGATTTTCATTTTGAAACTTGGAATGCGGAAAAGGCTAATACAAAATGAGTCGAATGAAGAAGAAGATCTTCGATGGAGCTGCGGGAATTTTCGAGCGTGATGTTTTTACTTATTTTGTATCCCCAAACGTATATACCAGATTTATGGAGACATGTTTAGTGCAAGCATCTTGAGAACGGAGATGAACTACCTGAATCGCTTTCACTTTGCTTTCATCTCTTAATTGAACATTGTGGCGTGCATACTCTGCTTCTTCTTCTGAAACCTTACATCACTTGTTATGCTTTATTCTAGCGAAAAAATAAAATCAAAGGATTTTTTAGAGGTGTCTTTTGCCAAAAAACTGGATAGTCACCAATCGTACGAGGCCAACGTGTATTTTTAGATTTTCAATTTAAAAAAACGCAGTTTTTAATAAAAGAAACCGTCAAAGAACTTCATTCCAGAATTTTTTCAAGTTCTTTTGGAAGTATATTGTGTAAAGCTGTTATTAAAATTTCAACAAGCTTTTATTATTGCTTTGAGGCGGTATCCGTCCTTCAGAAGTGAATACATAAACCCCCAAAAAATTCCAAAGACCCATTAAAAGGCCACCCGAAATATGCCAATTTCTTCTCACAGGAAAATATGTTTCTAGACTAATAACTTGTGTATTCTACTTAATAAGAATTCGCGAAATAGTTGGACGGAGAGACAAAAAAGGCAGAGTAAGAGGGGAGAGAGAGGGAAGAGGAGGCCCCAATGAAAGTTTTGTCCTCTTCCAATTTTTCTTTCATTTCCCCTTCATGCCTTTGTCATGTATTCATTTAGGAAAGGGGTTGCGGGATTCTTTACTAACTTTCCAACACACACAACACATACTCTTATACTGACTCTGACTAGTAAATGTCGCACTCGGCTAATCGAGATTTCACGTAAAATATATCGTTTTAGGTTAATTCGTATGTGCTGAACACGAATATGACAACGGCAGCTCTGAGTTTGTCTTCAATTAATTTTAATTTAAGTTTGAATGTTGGTTAACTTGCATTCCAACTCACTATGCATGCAACATACTCACTTGGTACTTCTATGGAAGAATGAAAAACACGTTGCTATGGGCGTTGCGATTGCGTATGAATCCGAGCAAAGCAAAAGAAAGATCGAATCTAACGCATGCGCGCATGATTTCAAATTTACTGCTTTGAATTCTGTCTGTAAGTGCTTCAAGCATATTACAGTATATTGCATAGTTATTAGAAACATAAGTGAACCAACATTCAAACTAAAATTAAAATTAATTGAAGACAAAGTCAGAGCTGCCGTTTTCATATTCGTGTTCAGTACATACGAATTGACCTAAAACGATATACTCTACGTGAAATCTCGATTAGACGAGTGCTACATTTAGAGTACGCTCTTCTTTCTCCACTGTCAAATGCTTTCATTTCCACGAGGAAAAATTAGAATATGGGTTGTCAACAACAGAGGGGGTGATGTCTCATTAGAAACTTTTTAATAAAAACGAAAAAGCACATACTATAGACTAGACCTTTTGTCTCTTAATTCTAAAAAACGTTGAGCCGTGCCACTGTAACATTCATTAATTTTTCACCGCTTTTGTTAAGAAATAAAATGGGACTCTGAATAGGTTTCTCATGATATGAATACGTTTATATATTTTTAAGTGTCAGCTGAAATTGAAGCATGTTTCGTTTCAAAGAAAATCTTTTACAGTTGAACAAAAAAAAATCCATACAGTGAGGTTTCCTTCAAATCACACTAAATCAAATTAAAGTTGCTAAAAGGATGCAAACAGGCCGAGGCAGACGCGCATTTGCGTTCTGACGTTTTATTATTTTTCGACTTTCAATATGAACCTATTAGGCCGAGCCAATTCCGTGATGGAGGAAAAGCTGCATACATACTATCTCAGCAATTTTTTTAAAAGTTTTCCGTGAAAATGAAAAAGCCAAAGTCAACTGTTATTATTCATGTAAGCAAACATGAATGACACAATACACATCTTGAAATTGAAAGGAGCCATATTCAATATTAAGCGCATACATACAACGTATTTTCCTTTGGAAAATGAGAAGTGCAGGGTTTGAGGGCAAGGCCAGCCAATCTTTGAAAAAAAAGTGGATCGAAATCGAAGACAAAAAGTGTGAGATAGGAAGCGCTTTTGAAAACTGAACAAAAATTGGAAAGAGAAGAAAGAAAAAAAGCGACTATATAGTACCTGCATGTACCTCACTTATTATTCTTTGCTTCATTCTTTATTTCACTGCAGTTTTCTAAAAGAGAAATGGTCTCATGACTCGAAGCAGCCAGCTATGCAACATCCTCTTTCTTGAGCAAGTCAAGTCTCCAAATCTGCGGCGATGTTGGATGGCGGGTAGGGTGGTATGTAGGTATGCGGTTGACAATGAAATTTATCCTATGACTATCCATGCACAACGACGCGTATTATATCCAAATATTCATGATTTTCCCACCTTTGCTCATGCCAGGTCGGGATCCCTTTTGAGTAGTATATGCAGAGAGAGAAAGGAATAGGTAAAGTGGCGGAAGGAAGACGTGAAGAGGAGACTCTAAGAAAGAGAAAAAGTTTTTAAGAAGACTTCAATTGCGGCTAGGGAGGAAAGGAAAAAAAGGTGCAGTGAAAAAAGAACGTATAATAATAATGATGATGACGATGATGTAGTGTTTGAAGTAAATGGAAATACCTACCATTTTAAATAAATAATGGAAAGTGAGTAAGGTTATCGGGGAATGGATAAAGTGAGAAAATTGCTCATAGGTACACAGCTCACGTACGGTGGAAGGTGTGAGCGAAAAAGCCTATAATTTCTTGGGATGTTTTTTTTTTCTTGTGCCACCATCATCACCACCACCAAAAGCACTTCGAGAAGAGCAATTTAAAACTTGAGACTCTTGTTTCGCGGTAGAAACTTTTGAGTAAAAACGAAAATACTGATAAAGCATCGCAGTAGAGCTTTATTGTCTCTTAAACATGAGCACTCAAGCAGTTTCATTATGCCCCAGAGCATGGCTTCATTATTGACAAAATGAAGTTATATCACTTGGAAAATCTGCTGATGTAAGTAGGAATATAGAAATCCTTGAAGGGGTGAACAGCTCAAGCTTCGAATGCACACTTTGCATAAAAATAGAGCCTGTGTGGATGACTTGCTTGTCCAAGACCTAATTAAACAAACATTCTGGAAGAAAACAAAATATACCCTACTCTGGTCTTAATGAGTTCATTAAAACACAAACTTTGCTTTTGCTACATTTAATGGAAAAGGAGAAAGCTGAACTGCTTACTCCAACACCACCGCCTCCATCTCTTCTTCTTCTTCCTCCAGTCTTTTTTAGCTTTGCTTATTTTTCACGTGTGTCCCCCGATAAAAGGCAGCGCACACACAAGTAAATAAAACGTAGTTACAAAGTTTTGGAAATTTTCCTTACTCCTTCTAGGAAACTTGCTTCTCACATTCGAAAAAGTTGTGCTTTTCATGGGAGTGTACAAAAAAGACGAAGAAGAAAGCGTCTGTAATTTAGTATGTAGCATGTATTACCCATGTATTTATTGATGATGCTAAGTAGGAAAAGTTTCTCAGCAAATCTAATTTTCGCTTACCTAGAAGTCTAGAACACAGCTTCGAGCGATGTCTGCTTTCACTGTACATTAGAAGAAAAAAAGAGCAGAAGCCCAAGAAACTTTCCTGTTGTGTTGAAAACGGAAATCATGACTTGACTCGTGTTTCCCCTTCCCATTTTTCCTGCGCTTCTCTTTTAGTTTCCGGTCCAATAAAGTATTCGTCATTTACGTTTCTTTTCTTCCAGAGAGATATTTACATAAAATGGACAGGATGGTGAAAGTAAAGTTTCGAGAATGACGAGACCTTTTAGCATCCCTTCTTGGGTACAGTGTCTGGCTATAATGATGCAATCTTTGGTCAATCTTACTTATTCTTCTTTTTTCAAATGACACTTTGAGTCGGGCTATTTTTAGTTCAGAAACTGAAAATAATTTGGATGCGTGGCTAAAAAACAGAGTTTGTCTAGTGGAGTTTCAGTGCAGTGCAATATTTTCTACAGAAGGGAGGCAGAGTAATGATAAGGAATAAGAAGACGAATGTTTTTCAAACAAATGGCAATGGTTATGGTGTGGGTTGGTTAAAATACAAAGAGCGATAGCGAGCGAAAGCAATTTCTCCATTCTTGTGGAGGGAAACTTGTGTGTACGAGAGAAGATTGTTGGTTTTTCTTCCTCCTTTGGTTATAGGGATGGCAGGCGGCTGATTTATATTCTCTGGACATGCCAAAGGCCACCACCACCAGTGCCACTGTAGTACCACGAAACGCAGTGGCTGCCATCATGCATCACGCGAGCCATTCTCCAGTCTTTCACAAGTTATTTGCGACTTTTCCTCTACGCCACAATCTTTACAGTTTCCGATATATGGTTTACCCTACTCCAGATAACGCCGGGATAGCGAAGCGAAGCCAAGTAGAGGAGGAGGAGTGGTGAGTAGAGTAGTGGTGTTCATGGCAAAAGTATAAGCACGTAATTTCTTGTCTGTAAACACGATTCACTTGAATTGTCCCCTTGCGCAGTCAAACAATGGAAAACAATAATCGAAGATTTCATGAGAGATTTATTTTTCAAGCGATTGAATTTCTCCACAATTTATCTTGTAAATCAAAAGATATGACTTTTGATGATAAAAAATCGAGATCCTATTATTATTTTAGTGGGGAATGTATTTCTTCGCATTAGAGGAGGAATGTGCGAGTTGTGCTAGTTCTATCTACTACTTCTCTTGTGTGTCCAGAAAAAAAATGTTGCAGAGTACACACCCACTCTCTTCCTTTGTGCTCCACCTTGCCAAAAACTTTTGACTCGTAGTCATAGTGAGTCACCGCATTTCTGGGGGAAGTGTTGGCTCAAGATAAACTACTGAAGTGAGGGAGCCCCATAAGAAATCTATGCCTACACGCATTTGTGAAAATTTATTTATTCTCTCACTTGAAATATGAGACTTTTAGGCTACTTTTAGTTTCGCTTTTCATGTTACCCATATCATTTTACTTCATTTTTTTGCTACTACCTATCCACTTAGCTGCCAAATGCACTTTCCTGATTGACGGAAGGGCGGCAACCGGATCCGGCCTTGAGACTCGAGAGAAAAGAGAACGAAATGGGGAAACGTAAAACAAGAGAGTTACGATTACCATTATTGCTGAGGAAGTACCTAAAACGTGCCACAACTGCCACTTGTAAACGAAACTATGACAAAGCAGAGGGGAAGGAGACGCTGGAGTCTTGCCTTAGCCAAAATTGTAAATCCTAAACAGCCCCTACCTAATGCCTTTATCGCAAAGCAAATGAATTAGAGAAATTATTCTTCTCAGGTCAATTTGCAGCAGTAGGAATGGAACCAGTGCTACACTTTCTCCCGAGTTTCATGTGATTTGCTCTAATGGATTACGTGGAATAAAGGCCGTAGTTGGCAGATCGTAAATACAGACACACCAACTTTTATTTTGAATTCACTCCGGTTTTATTTCTTTTTAGTGGACTACATAGTCTGGACTGCTTACAGGTGCAATCATTTATTTAACATTATGATTAGTATTTCGTACGGTGTAGAACTTTGAAGCATGGCTTTAAAGAGAAAAAGACTATTGCCGCAACAGAGCGGTATATAGCATTTGAGATTGGGGCAACCTGTGACATTTAATGGTATTCTATTTCAACAGAACGGAACATAAACAAATTATAAACATATGGGATATAGGAAGGTGTCTTTACCTACGGGGTTCTATTTCTGCAAATTCACTTTACCTCCTCTAAAATCATAGACAAAATAGGGTTGCGTTGCGATCTATGTACTTAGGTATGAATTTAGAAAAATGATATGCACTGTACATGGTCTGTCTTGAAGTATGGTCCCTATTACACATGCATTAATAATGTAGACGTTTGGTAAAGGTGAAGTGAGAGATGTGGCGTAAGCCATAAAAACAAAGCGAAATGGATTTTCCGTAAAATATACTGTGTGATAGATCTAAAAGCATCTACTTTCCACCGCCACTACCAAAGTTTTACTGGGACAAGTAATGTTGCTTCAGAGTAAAATACGCCGAGTCAAAGTGTCACGGATTGTCAGAAAATGACAAGTATAAACGAAACCTAGAAGAATCACTAAGTGGAAGCGTGAGTTATGGCATAAGTGAGAAAAACGTTTTTTGATGTTATTTTGCAAGAAACATTCACAGAGCAAAAGACGCCCTGCTGATTTTCCACATACCGTTTGGTTTGATACCTATACTGTATTTGACGGTTGGTGCCTTGCCTATCAAAGCAAGGTGATGGTGATGCATTAAACAGTCAACTCGATTTGAAGGTTGAGCCAGAGTGAAAGTAAATTGCAGAAAGATGCGTATTTAAATGAAAAAGCAAGACAGATTTACACCCATTCAGTAAAACGAATTTTTATTTGCAAAGCAGAACTTTATCTTCGAGTCTTTGAAACTAGATATATTTCACGTCAGACTGAGTGACAATTGAAGGCTCGCTAATAACTTATAAAGTATTTAAATACAAACGCGTGTTGTCAATCTAGCAAGAACGCATATTAACGTTCGTTTAAGAGAAACACATTAGGAATTTTAACTAAAGAGTTTTCAATGCTTGCACTATTTTGTCTCGTCTCGCCTCTACTTGTTAAGTATTCTCTTCGTTAACAGCAGACATTTTGTCACTTTCCCGTGAAAACAAAAAAAAATGTCTGATGAAAGCTAGCTGAAAGTCAAATAATGTCAAAAGGGCTTGAATTCTGGAATATGAATATTTTTGGAATAGTAAAATTGTTCATTCATTCATTCCCTCCATATATCAATTTTTTAAAAAGGAAATATAAATTTTTGTCAAAAGAGAAGAAAGCATGCGGACGTACGTCCTATTTTTGCATCTATTTCTTACTTCAATCTACCAATGTGGCTTCAGCGGTTTTCAGTTTAGAAGAAAATATACTTTTGAAATTCCGCATTTTTTAGTCATGGTCGGTGCATTGCTGGATAATTGCCAAAATGATGATGACCAGCATTGCTGCTGTCATTCCAGATTCTGATTCTTTCAACTGCAGATATATGCAGGGAAAGAAACTAGCATTAAGAATTTTCTAGAGATTCTCATTGTCTTTTTAATATTTCATGAAGCTTCTAGGCTTCTTCTCGTTTCAAACAATCTACGAAAGCTGTAAATTTTTTGAATGAGCCCACGAGAGAAATTTTCTCTCGAATTTATTTACATACTATTCATTTTATGCTAAGCTCACTTCAGAACAGAATGTATGGATCATAAAATTTATTCGGTTCCTTGGTTAAAACCATTTTGCAACTCATCTTATTTACTTGTGGGATTCAAGAGATTTGCTTTGTTTCAGTTTTTACACGATTGGTGCGTAGGTAAATAAGGGTAAGGATTTAAGTTTACAAGCCAGAAAATAGTGTTTGAATTTCTTTTGTAAACTGTAAATCTTTGTTAGAAAATGTTTTTGAACTTGCCTCTTGATAAATCTAACATGTTGAAGTAATGGAACTTTTTCCACACTAAATGGCAATGATTCTTGCGTGAACTAATTCGAACAAAACGTAAAGCCTACTCTAATCGCAATAAGCAATCATCATGAAAATGCAAATCTCAATTACGCTAACACAAAATCCCTTCATGCTCTTTCGAACCACTCAAAGATTCGGATTGCGTGCTAAAAAGTCTTTTGCAGTTTTAATGAGGAGAAATTAGAAATCAAGCTACTAGCCACTATAATATCGACATACCTAACTAACGCTTTCCCCCAGAAAGCCATGTACGTGAATAAAGGAAAAGTAAGAATAACAATAAAAATGATCATTTCCAAAACCTTTCCAAAGGGACTACGACAACAGAACGAAGCTACAATTACAAAGTATTATACAAATGCTCCCTTTGCTCCATATGAATTTTTAATGCCCAGTATACATAATAATTTCGCTCAGCAGTTTTGAATAATTTTTAAAGTCCCTTTCTTTTAATGACTCATTGCCTCTGGTGCTACGAAGCAGCATAACATTTTTGGAGTGCATGCTAAGTAATCCGTGTCTTTTTGGCCCCAGGTCATGCAGAAGTTTTAGACACTTGCTTCGTCATACTCATGAACAGTGTGATTCACAGTCATAATCTGCAGCTTTTCATAAAAGTACTTTTAATGTGCAATTATATATCTTAGTTAATGTTTAGTTTGCAAGACGGAGTCATATTGCATTAAATAAGAAGCAAAGCTTGGTTATGGATCATTGCCTGTTATATACATATTGTTAAGGTCTTTTTTTTAAATATTTCTATGCATTCCAATTAACTCATGGCCCATAAACGTTCTAAGTGAGGAGTACGGAAGGCATTAAAGCAGGGAGAGAAAATAAATGAATCGATTAAAAAAGTACTCAAATGTAAGAGTCATATACAGTATTTGAGGATAACCTGAGGTTTCTAAAACTTTTGGGTACGAATTAACCTACATTTTGTCTTTTTATTTAATAAAGGAAAAAGTTAACACGATGTGTTGAAACAAACTGATTTGTTTGTTTCGGGCTTACAAAATCTTACAGGACTTGCTTAATTAAGAGCGTGACAACTCGATTGTACTTTTGACTCGATTCATGTTCAAATCAAATTGAATAATTACGGAAGTGTAATAAAATATCTTACAGGACTTGCTTAATTAAGAGCGTGACAACTCGATTGTACTTTTGACTCGATTCATGTTCAAATCAAATTGAATAACTACGGAAGTGTAATAAAAATATTTTATAATTTTTTTTCTCGAACTACATTATTTCTCCAAAATCCTATATTTTAAAAAATCGAATGTGTCAAGCGACTAGAAGCTTTTAAACAAAAATATCAAAAATTTGACAAAAAATCTTTTGCTTAACTTCCCATTATTTTTGACTGAGCACGCAACACACACAAGGAAATAATGAAGTGACGCAGAAGAACAAAATCTGTTTTTGTTAATACTTTTACCAGTGAAAACTGGGACAGGGGAAATAAAGCATCCCATAATTCACTCCACTTACTCATTAGTTGAATTTCAAACATGTCTGACTACTAGATACGAGCAAGCATGCATGCATGCATGCTCGCCAACGATAAACAATGCAAGTTTTACTATTGGACTTACATTTTCCCAGATTGTTTTTCCCAAGCCTGCCTCTTTCACTCTGCTCATTAGTGTAGTGAGTGCAAACATCCAAAAATAAGCTTTGCATGGCTTATACTCATTTTTTCCAGAGTATTGTTTTTAGGAAAAAAGAAACCTTGCATGATTCAGTTGATGAACGTTTTAGAGAGTAGTTAATAAATGGAATGGTACATAACCATACATTGTGCTCGTGATGTATCTAACCTTTTGAGGAAAATAAAGCTGCTTAGTGCTTAGGCATATATTATTAGAACCTTCGCTTCCCCATTCTTCTGGATGCCTTTTAATTCTGAGCGTCGCGTCAGCTCGGTAATGAATATGCCGGAGTGAAAAAAATACACAATATGTTAGTTAGATTGGGCGTAAACACGCCATCATCATCATCTGCTTCGTCAGCAGAAGGAGGAACTAAACTCCGCCGGAAAAAGGCATCCATAATAATCTAGACAAAACAAAAATACTCTATTCTTCTCTGATTTTAAAGGGAAAACAATACCTATTCATTTTCACTTTCTCCACTTATTATTTTTTCAGTAAAGTAAATACGAACTCAGCCGTGGGCTTTGATTATTCTATCGAGATTTCAGGCCTTCAGTTTAGCTATATCAGCAGACGAAATAACTGTCTGCTCCTGTCTGCCCTTTCCGATTTCCATACACTTATACTGACGCCCTTAAATGATCATAAATTTCTTTTTTCTGAGGGATGGTTAAACCCCCTCGGTAAGCTTACTGATTACACATGTAGCACGTTGAAATGGTTATTTTCTCGCAAGGATTCATTGACAATGGAAGGACTAGCGAAAGAATCCATTTATCCATATGGGATAATGAGGTAGAATATTTTTTTTACTTATTTGCACTTTAGTATTTCACTTTACATGACACGTTATTTCCACCAATTTCTATCAGGTTAAGATCTACCGAATACGACACAGGCACACGGAGGTTTTAATAGATTCCTCAACTTTCCCCAAACACAAGTAATATTTCTCTCTTTCTTTTTTTTGAAAAATACGTTTGTCATGTATGTAGGAAATAGTTTCGTCTTTCGCGTTTTACGCATTTCCCTCCCACTCGATCATACAACCGAAGGGAAGAAAAAAAAACTAAAATTTATTGCTTCCTTCCAAGTTGAGCAGGAGGGGGAAAGTAAAGAAGAAGAAATTGTATATGTTTTATGTGCGTTATTTGCGTGTGTTCATGAACTTTTATCACGGAATGTTCTTTGCTCAAGATTCGAACAAGTGGAAATGGGGCTTGGATGAGGTATATAATATAGCACAGTAGTACCTGGAAACCAGAATTGTTCGAGTATCTTTATTGGTAGGTAGTAGGCAGTTAAATAGAAGTAGGTAAGAAAGATTACAATAGTTTGGTTAGAAAATCACAATCATTGCAAACAAATTGGTTAGAACTTCAAAGGAACTTTGAAATTGTTCTTTGCGGAAGTTTTGGA
>JAHZNI010001387.1:0-10447 GCA_027744415.1 Seira ritae | reverse complement strand
TCATAAACATACATATTTTATGAATAGTTGTTTATATGATTGTGAGATTCCAGAATTTTGTAGGTAGGTGGGTATGTTAATGACGTCATTGTATTTTGTTGGTTGGAGCAAATCCCAGGAGACTGGTTTCACGTCGAGAGCGACCCAGGCTAATCACTAATTTTCCTGGCATTCTCATGGAAAAAAATTTGCTCAAGCAAATATGGAATTGGTAGTAGCCCTCAGGGTCTCGGTTTGTTAAAGCTTTTTGACCTCATTTGACTCCCTACTCAATCTACACTTGTGCGAGTCTCTCTCAAGCTCACACAACAACATCCAAAGGGGGTTTTCTAACTTTTCCCCGAGTAGGTAGGTATGTGCCTTCATCTTCCCATTTCATTCGCTTCATTGCATCCGCGTGCGTCCTTCCGTGTTCATTCCTAATGTTTTCCCTGGAATCGAAATTTTGTGAGCGATGACGGGAAAAGTGGATGAGCGAACCAACGTCATCATCATGCCCAATTTCTTTCCCCTGAAAAAGGAGAAACATCATTTCGCGAAACACATTATCTTTTGAAGTATGCATCTGGAAGGAAATGGGCATCATGCAGGCTGTAGACGGGATCCTCTCCAGTGTTATACAATATCGAATATACACTATAGACCAACCAGATTCGGATTTTTTTTCTTCTTCTTCTTCAGCCAGTTAGTCGCTCGTTTGGAAAAGGCAATCGCAAAGGCTTATTATCTATTCGATGTGATGCGACCAGGACTACGCAACAGTAGCATAATAACAGGGAAATTGAATGTCTCTTTTCTCCTCCCCTGGAAGTCATGGTGGTTCTCTAAAATTCAAGGCATTTTTCCATCCCATTATATTTTCAGGATGTGAAGCGTTCGTGCCCTGTACAGATATACATGTGCAATGTAGTTGTAATATTAACAACTGAGCCGTGATATAATGGCAATAATAATAGGGACTAGACACGTAGTTAGGTGCAATATTCCATTTTTTTCTTCAGAATAACTGTGTCAGTGCCAGCATTAGGGAATGCGCGCTGGAATGATACCCTTAACCAGGAGCATATCTCTCACCTTGTAAGATTATATACCTAGACCACTATGTTCAGTGTTAGGTGCCGCGTGGAGCCGCTTTGAAAATGTCTTAGTAAAAAAACAGCCTTACCAATGTATTTTCTCCAGGTACCACACACATCACTACATTATCAGTTTGGCAGAAGACGCGATGGCCTGATTTACTGAAATGGTTTAATGCTTAGCTCGCTGGCTCTTTTCTCTCTCGCTGATTCTGTTATTATTAGCTAAAAAAATACCTCAGGAGAAGGAGGAGGACGGTAGTATCTATCTTTTGTATCTTTTGCACTAGTCGAGATTATATATAAAAGGGGATTTGCGAAAAGCAATACTTCTTCTTTAGAAGTTTGGACTGGGAAGGTTGGGCTGGTCTGGTCTTTTATGCCGGCCCGGCATTGTCATGACATGAATATGTGTGATTGTAAATGTAACAGTTCCCGTTGTCCTTCGTGTGGGAATCAAAGTGTCCATTAAAAACTCAAACGGTGGAAAATATATTGCTCTTTTCTTTCTTTCGCCTTGTGAACGTTTTTTCAGGGTGAATTGAGAGAGATTGATCAGAGCCCGAGCTTAGACCTAGATTTGAAAGCATTTTCTATTGTGTCTCTCCAATAATCGGAAAAAGACCAGCATTTAAGGAATACGAAGCATAAGTAGGAAATTACTATAATTTTCTACATCTCTTACACTTTTAACTCAAAGTGTCATTTGCACTACACACTTACATTTTCATTTGCAAATTCGAAATGGCTTTGTATGGTTTGCTTGAAGAACTTGGATTCTGAAAATAGAAGAGCACTTGTTCAATTTAGTATTTTTTCTTTCCCCCTTTTAAAAATGTCTTTTGTAGCCTTTTGTTTGTCACACAACATGACCTTTATAAATCAAATCGAAGCTGTGGCTGCATTTGTAGTCTCGTAGCTCTTCGGATACTCAAGTGTTTCGTGGTTCACTCTTACGTATTGTATATTGTATTGTATGCTCGTTCAAATTGCGTCTTTATTTCGAATGAATCTTGTCTTTTCTTGACTTAACAAACATGTCATGGATTTTGATAAATGTATTTTCACTGGAGAAAGCATTAGAGTTGAGTTGACGGTATATGAATTATGTATTACCTAAGTCATTTCTCTGTATACCTTAAGACCCATCTTAAGCTCGCACCGGTCTGTTTCAGTCGGGAGTGGGTGACTACGTCATCAAAAATATCCATGTCAAGCAGGAATTTCGCGATGTAATCTACGATCTTTACTTGGCTGTGTTTGTTCGGTCGCTCGAGAACAAATTACAAGTCGTCTCTTTTTCCCTCTCCGCTCAATTCATCGAAAAACCGTTATGTTCGAATAGCGAGACAAATGAGTGAAGAGATACATAGATAGAGAGAAAAGAGAATCGCTTATTATTTGGCTCACTCATTCCCCCTCTCTCTGATGTCGCTCTCTCCCATCTCCCAGCGATGTTCACTTCATTTCACTTGTGCCCCCTTTGAAAAAAATATTCTTCTACCTTTGTACTGCTCCTCTTTCTCTGTATCATCATTTGGAAGCTATAATAAACTTATGAAGCTGACATTCATCCATGACGCTCTTCATGGCAAGTCAACTTTTCTGGGCTTACCTAATCCATTCCAGTTTGATGAGTTTCCCTGCCTGCCAGCCCGGAGGATGAAGAATAATGGACTGTGTAGAGGAATTCGGCGAGCTTTAGCTTGTCTGCGTTACCTAACTGATTACCAGAAATTCAGAAAGAACAATGTTGCCTGATAATATTTACGGCATTTTGTGTTTTTGTTCACCGGGTCGCGTAATGTCCGTAATGAGCTCTTCATGTGAGGACTTTTTCTAAAGTTCTGATTCAGTAAAATAGGAAGCTTATTTCTAAGTAGTCATTTACAAGTGAATACTAACTTGAAATTCCTTTATGTTAAATACTTATCTGAACAAGCAAGTACCTACTTATGCTTTTCTGATGAATAAAGTCGCATTAGAAAAATCAAGTGATCGTCTGAGGTCTCTAACGAATGGAGACTAGTGATAGGATACATAAGTCATGTTCTTCCAAACCAGCAGCACAACTGTCCACTTAAGGGACAAGTACATTACCACACTACTATGAAGTATGCTTGAACTCTGCACTGCAGGATCGGTCGCCAGAAATAGATTCTCCAATCGCCAACCTCCATGGAATACAAATGTAAACTGCCACATTTTTTTCCTGGCCGTGAACGAAAAAAATTCATCATGGTCTCTGGTTTTTTTTCGCTGAAAGACTATGATGCAATAAAATTATACTCTGTATGCATGCTTCATAATTTTAGAATAATCTTTGACTGGAAAATTTTATAGAGTGAAATGGACCTTGGAATATTAGAATAATACATAGATAAATATATACGAGGATATTTTGCAAAGAATTTATTCCGGAGGATTTTCAGCTCATTTGTTATTTTTATTTTGACAGTTTTTATTTGGATATTGCTTTCTCCTCCTCCATGCTGTGAAGAATATGAAAGGAGTAGTGCTGGAGCTGGATGGGATAATTTGTAAACATTTACTGGATATTTTCCTTTATTCTTGCATACAATATTTAAATTTATGGGGCATTTATTCAAGCCATCATGTCAACTCCAAGAGCATTATGCTGGACCAGTATAATATGCAGTGAGTCGAGTCGTGAATTTTTTTATCCAATAACTTCATACATTCATCGCTTAATCAAGAGCTCGCTTAAAGTAGAGGATATAAAGTTGGAAAGGAATTGATGTTGAAATTTAGCAAACTATTTTCGTCATGTGTCCAGATTCAAAATTTTTCTGCTTTTGAGGAAAGTCCTGTAATTGAATTTACGTTTTGGAAAATCAGCACAGCTAAGTAGTTGAACTACTTTACTTGCACGAGCAGTAAAGTAGGGGTAATCTTTTTAAACAAAGTTTGTGTATGTTGTACATGGTCGGGGCTTACTTAGATAATATGGTCTGACGGCTCTTCAAGGCCCATTAGCAATTAGCGTTAAAAACTTTTTGAAAAGCATGCCTTATCTTATTTGCTTATCTTAGGATGCCATTTAGCGAACTGTTTGCGTTATTTAAGGTCTAAAAAATAAATATAAACCAACAAAAAAAGTTTCAAACAGAAAATTTCCTTTCTCAAAGAAAACTAAGTACTTTCTCCCTTCAAAACTACATAGAAAAGATCTTTTGAGTTTTTTTTTGAATTCTGATTTTTTAGCATTCAAGTTTGGAAGGGAGATCAGGAGTATACGTTCGGTATGGGTCATCATCCTTTCACGGTTACCACCTCAGAAAGATAAATTATCAGACACATTCATAATTTCCTCTGGGAAACTTTTGCGGTCATGGCGTGAAGCGCTTGGATCCGCTTCCTTGTTTGTACAGGACCCATCCATACATTTTTAAACGCGAAAGTAAAGAAGGAAACTTGTCTGACGTGGCATTTCTTTCACGTAATTCACAAAAACTAATCTTTTTTCATTCATCCATTTTTTTCAAATTACTTTATCGCTCCTTTTGTCATTCATGCCTAGTGCTCAATTAAATTAAGGATGAAAGTTTTTTGTCTCAAAGTGAAAATGTCACGAAGAAATTTTTTTTGGTGGATAGGAAATCCTATTTACTTTGCAGAAGAAGGAGACTGTTGAAGGTCAAAGTTGATCGAAGCGAATCCATTCTCATTTTAATAGCAAGGAAGCAATTTCTTAAAGAAAAGCAGTGTTCATTTCATTATAAGTTCAAGACAAGAAAATAGGTAGGTATAGGTATTGCGCGATAATCTTCTCTACACTTTACGGTAGTTGTTAAACTATATCCATAAAATTTAATGGTTTGGCATTGGCATTCTTATCGCTTTGTATTTAGCAAGGCATTCATCTTCCCATCGTGTAAGCTTTACTCTAAACCTGTAGAGGCAATTTACAGGGATAAAATCTATTAACTTGTTTAGGAAAGAAACAGGAAATCCATTTTCTCTAGAAAGTCTTGTTTCTGAGGGATAGCTTCATTTTCTTAATGGGACGATTTTTTTCCTCTGAGGAGAGTCAGTAAGGATGTTCCACCTCCTTATTTGCAAAATATGTAAATCTCAATCTCAGTATCTGTTTTTTCNTTTTTTCCTCTGAGGAGAGTCAGTAAGGATGTTCCACCTCCTTATTTGCAAAATATGTAAATCTCAATCTCAGTATCTGTTTTTTCCTGCTAAAGCCAGTTATGGCAAAGAGATTGGTTTTGGTTTGTAATCTATATCGTTCACGATTCCTGTTCCCAGAAGTAAAGACGACACTCACTGTGGCTTACAATACAATATCAGTATTTTGTACGTATGTGTCGGGTTTTGTATTTACTTGTACATGGTTCCGATTTCTGTCAATATTTTTTGCATTTCCCTTTGTGTTTTTTACTACTTAACTAATTACGATATCGTTGTTGAGCTTTGTTTTGTTCAAACTCAGAATTTCAATTTACATTTCTTTGCTTTCAAACAATTCCAAAATTTTCTAACCTTTTTACAATCGTCAACTTACTTATTTCAATGAAATAAATTCATTTTACGAGATTAAATTTTTTAAAAAAGAAAATACTAAACTAGGAGAGCTAAAACAAGAAACAATCATGATTCATGATGAACTACTTTACATACCATAAGGAAAACATTCAGCATTTTTTTCGTTAAGGCTAAAATACAAACAAAGTAAAAGGAATCTATCTCTGCTTATGTATGTACGACCCCTCCTTTAGTCTTTTTTATGTCTTGAAAAAATTTCATGAATAACAATAGCGAACACGGATCCATTTCACATTCTCGCACTGTAAGCAAGATTATTTTCTTGCTTGGGTTGTTGATTGATGTGGTGCCTTTGTTCAATCTCATGATTTTTTTCTGTTTACAGTTTTCTAGTCAAAATGAAGACGAGAAAGTGGAGTGAACCAGAACATTTTTTCATTTGGTGTTTTTTTTTTCATTTCTCCATACATCTGAGCGCCAAGAGACTGCGAATGTAGAAAAGCTAATACATTTTTGCATCCACGTTTCATTTTATGTTCTTCGGAGTAAGTAAAATTCCTACAAAGTTTACCTTTCTTTTTTTATCGCGGTGGCTTTTCAAAGCGCTCAGTTATTTTTTCCTTACAATTTTCTGTGAATACTTCTTTTTCTTTAAATTATGCTCTCGTGTTTTCATTTTTTAAGCTTATAAGGAAAAAGGAATCCGGGAGAGGAAAATATTGTTGAGCCAACATTGTTATTCTAGACATTCATGAATTCAGGAATGCATATTTCTTTAGTCATGTAACCCTGTTTAGTATGCAATTTAATACGTAGGTACATCAAAGGTCTTGAAACTTGATGAAGACTTAAGAAGTTAGCAACAATTAGGCATTTAATTACTCCTTGTGCTGTTTTTGGCGAGTGATATGCACTCGCCACTAGATTTCGGGTGGTCATAAATATTGTCGCGTATCTCATTAGCAAACGCAGCATACAATTACCCACAGGCAATTAAGATAATATGGAAAGTTAAATCCTTTTTCGAGGAACCATGTATTTACTTTCCTTTTGTCTTCTCTTTCCCTTTTCCTGGTCACTCTTGCTCTTACGTAGTTTCACGTACCTACGTATTTGAATAACCTACTGATAAGTATAAGGTAGTACAAATGTATGTGTTTCTACATGAACGGAACCAAAAACATCTTACATTCCCTCTGGTTACGTGTGTGCCTATTCTGCAGCATTATTCCAGACAAAACTAATTTTGGACCAGGCTCAAACTTTTTCTTGCATTCACAGTAATAGAGCTTTCTCTTTTTCTTGCATTGAATGGATGACGTCGTAATAAGAAGTTCGGGTTTCCTTTTATGAAATTCAAGTTTCCACTTTCCAGTTATATGTATTTCAGTATTGGTGCGAGAGGTTTAAAAGGAAAAGAGTGAATTCCTGAATCTGCCACGAGACATTTTCTTCAAAAACGAAAAGGAAAACATGGACCTACTTTTGCATTTTTCTGGGTTTAACAAAAAAAGAAGTCCGGTAAAACTACAGTTAGTGGTGAAAAGAGAACCTTTGAAGTCGCCAGGTTCAGGATATGATGATGGCATGTTTTATTCTTAGTACGACCGCATTATACATTTGCCCTCCTTTTTCCTTCTTCGTTTTTTTCAACTGGAGGAAGATTTCAAAAAGATAAATTCTATCTTCTACTGATTATCACTCTGCGTAAGTCCTGAAATGGAAACAATGCAATGGGCTCTTGGCTCTTCCAACTCACATGGTTTACTTAGGTACGGAGGAAGTCACACGAAGATTATGTGTGACATCTTCTGGAACAAGGAATCCTTTCTAGAAAACGGAAGCAAGAATGGTGCTTCGCCTCCTCAGCCGGCTTCAGTTCTAACAAGCCAGCCAAGAAAAATTTGTCTTATTTAAGTTTACATACATATACCTATGCGTACTAGGTTGTAGTATTTGAAAATTGCGAAGTACGCATTTTGATATATGTATCCTCTCCAACTCCAACACGGACAACTTTTTTTTTCAAGGAGAGAAGCTTTAGTTTTTAACCAAGAGCTTCTTCATCATTGCAACCTCTGTGGTTTTTCTTCATTCTACACAGCTTTCCCTTTTTGAGCCTGCTTCATCCATACTAAAAACCCTTTTCAAGCTGTAGGATAATGAGGTGGCAAGGTCTGTTTTAGTTCTGTTCATTTTGAGCATTTTAAATGTTTTGTTTGCCTCTCTGCTTAAGCATTATGTAAGGTAATATGTAGTAGCTTCCCTAGTTTACTGTCGGAATGAAGCACGGTTGCAACTTGCAAGTACCATATACATATATCCAATTTTCTCCTAACATTTTTTTCCTGCGGTTTAGTCAATTCAAAAATATGAGACTAATGAAACAAGCAAAGAGATGAGCGGGTTTTGAGCCTGGACGGAATGCTCATGGAGAAGTCTAAAAATCCTCCGGAATTCTTCAGACCCTTGGAGGGGAAAAAATGCCTGCATTTTTGCGAGCATCACGACACGACATCACTCTACAGAATGCAGAATGTACAACAGTTCCAGTTTTGTTGTCGCGTACCTCTCCACTGGGATCTAATATTATTGCCGAGCAAACTTTTCCAGTAAGGTATAATAGGTATAATGCATAACCAACTTACTATTTTCTTTTCTGGAATAATTTGAAGAAAGATAGGAAACGTCAATGGAATCATGGAGCGAGCAGCAGCAGCAGCAGTGAGGACGACCCTTTTTATCATCTTGAAAAAGTGCGATGAAGCTATAGAATAGGAAAAAGTACCCAGTAGCCTGTGCCAGTTTCAGTAAAAGTCTCGGAAAAGTTTTTTCCCCTTCTTTTCTAGGACACACGGTCGAGCTAAAGCAAGCCGAGAGCCACCTACGACGTGCCTCTATCCCTTTTAAAGCTCAGAGGAGACTTTAGCTGAGATAGGTGAAGCGATGAGAGGAAAAAACTTATTTCAAATCTTGGTATAAGCTGTAATGCGCATTTTCCGTCATTCCTCTTAAATACCAATACGGTACCTAATAATCCGCCTTTCGTTTTCCCTTCTCAAGTGTTTACGTTACCAACACTCTACATTCCCAATTTAAACTTGTACAATAACAATGTACGACTTTCGTTATATCTATCCTTCAGCAAAAATGATATGATACATATGATGCTCAGGTAAGGTAATAATCCTATTGCCAGCACTTCGAATTCCCTCATGCCCTCTTGTTTTCTGTGTCTTTTGTTGATTATTATCTCAAAAAGAAGCAAAAGTTTAAATATACAGTTTATTCTCCACATTTTTTCCGTATTTTTTACCTCACATATGCATGCATGCATTCATACATAGGAAATATGAAGCGGTTTGGAATGCAAATGTCGTCATCAACCAGATCCTATTTAATTTAGGAGTGCTAACAATATCGTGCGAGCGCTTCGAATATGGAAAATAGTGAAGTCTTCCGTAATAAAATGTTTACTTGAATTCAGTTTGTTACATACTTTCATTGAATCTATGAATTCATTGAAGAATGCTTTCACTGTAGCGTAGAACATCGATGAAGTCTCGTAAAACAAAGCATTTTTGTAGAGCAGAGCAGACAATAATGCGGAGTAGTTATCCATGCATGAATGACTTTGCCTCAGAACAGCGTAAAAGCAATATAATTTTTTCCAAACTTTAAATGAGCTTGATACTATTTGCTTTATTATAAGGTTACCGAATCCGTATTTGTTTAATACTTTGCCACATTCGGTTACAGGAAATGTATTAAAATGAAATTGCGTTGTATGCAATGCACATTGTCTCTGCTGATGAGTATGAGGAAGTGAAAGCATTTGCATACATAGATTTTTTTCTAGTTTTGAGTTTAGATCTTTTTCCCCGTGCAATTCAATACGAAAGACGCTATACCTTTCTCCTTAAAAAGAAACTCATTTTTTTGGCTTTCTTTCAATTGTGGGAACATAGCTAGCAGTAGCACGGGCCGTGTTTTTTTCAATAGTAGTAGAGCAGCCATTGCATTTTTAGCGCGGTGCTATGATGTCTGCTCACATGAAGTTAGTGCGAGTGTGATCCATGGTGCGTTTTCGTGCTCGAGAATTTCTTTTTTTTTGTCTCTCCGTCCCTTTTATGCTTTCTCCGACTTTCAGTGTGCATTCTGGGAGTAGCGCCACGCAATAGCTCTTTCTCACTACTCACTACTTTCCTCCAAGTTTTGGAATGGATCTTTTTTTCTGTTACGTATATAGTGTTTGGTAAGGGGGATATTTTAGCATGGAGGCATCAACATAGGTAGTTCAGCTCGACTCTCTACTAGTTTCGTTTGGGGACGTTTGCTCTACGTAAGCAGCCAGCGATAGAGAGAGAGCCAAGAGCCTTTTTCCATGTTGAGGGGAAGAGTAGAGCGAGAAGTTAGTCGAGCAAGTTTAGTCAGTTCATTCGAGTTGAGTGAGGCAGTCAGTAGTTGCTCATTCACACTGAAACACATGCGAAAATCGAAGAAAAAATAATAGAATATTTAGACGGGAAGACGTCTAAGACTAGTCACACGCCGTTAGTTGTTCAATAGAAAGTTTAATAAATATTTTCTCTCTTCTCAACTCCTTTCCCTCCTCTCGTGGTGCTATTTCCGTTTGTGGAAAGTTATTTCTGTGGATATTTTTTTCTCGTCGCTGTTGGTGTACTCGGAGGAGTCCCTATCCCAATCTTTGGCTAAGGAAGACAAGACACGGGGATATAAGGAGGGAAATTCGCTCAGTTGCCTTCTTTACTCTCAAGTGGTAAAGCCATCCATATTTATTTTTTGCTTCTTGTAAATGAATACAAATTTTAAGCTATAAGGCTACGTGTAGGCAT
>JAHZNI010001386.1:0-10206 GCA_027744415.1 Seira ritae | reverse complement strand
TTCTTCGGACTACTACTGGACTGGCTCCCCTTTTGAGAGGGAGTGATTGTGACAATGTGAGGTGGATCGGTGCTCGTGCCGCTACTCGCACTGGCGACGCTACTCCTCCGACTCGTTTTCCCCGAACTGGATTTCTCCTTCTTTGAGTCGGGAGGCGTGAACTGGGCAAAGGCGGAGACGTGCGTTTCACCTGAACCGGTGCCAACGCCAACTCCAACGCCGCTGCTCTTGATGGAGGAAGTGCTTTCCCTCCGACTGCTACTACTGCCAGCGCCAGAGGAAGCTGAGACTGATTTCCTTTCCCCCTTGATGGGAATAGGTCTTGCTTTGAACGTCTTTGGTGATGGTGAGGATGAGGATGAAGGCATTTCCGGTGGCGTGGGAGAGGTGGAGGTGGACACTGATACTGAGACGGAGGCGTCCTTCATCTTACTTTCTGACTTGAGTGAAGAGGAGGAGAACGTGGGAGTTGGGGTGGGGGATGAAGCACCAGATTTCTGCGAGATGAGGAGCAGCTCATCCGTATTCGTACTTGTGGATGTACTAGCTACAGACTTCCCCTTGGGGGTGGTGGAAGTAGAGGTCGAGGTCATGGTCATTGTTGAGGAGGAGGTGGAGGAATTCGGTGCGGGGCTGCGCTGCTTCTTGGTGTCGGACTCGAAGCTGAAGCTCGCCTCTAGGATGGCCTTCGCATTCAGGGAAGCCATCCGCTTCGCTTTGACCTTCGTCTTTGGCTTAGATTTCCCCTTGAGGACTTTGACCCCCTTCAGCTGCTTCAGTTTCATGGAGGAAGTTGAAGCGGAAGCAGACGCCTGCTTGGATTTCGTTTCTTTGGTTTTCTGAGGAAGGGGCTGGGGTGAAGGGGAGGACTTCCTCGAGGAAGCGGAGGAGCCAGACTTGGACTTGGCTGAGGAGGAAGCAGAAGAGGAGGCGGAGGAGGAAGAGGATGACGACGACTTCACTACTTTCCTAACGACAGTCTTCTTTTTCGAGGCAACTATGGAAGCGACCGCTTTCTTCGACACTTTCTTCGCCACGGCGACCTTGACTTTTGCCGGCGGCTTCTTTTTGAGGTCCTTCAAGGCCTTACTCCCCTTCTTGGCCATTTTCTGGGGAGGAGGAGATTCCGAGTCGCTCTTGGCCCGCTTCCGGGTCAATGCGGACGCGGAGAGCTCTTGATTCCTCAGACGAGTCGTGGGACTCGGCGGTTGGTCTTCCTTGGAATGTCGGAGGGGCCTTCCTTTCTTCACGTATTTCTTCGAGTTGCTTGACCTCGACCTCGTCGACCTGTCCCCATCGGAGGAGTTCAGTGAAGCGGAGGAGCTCGCCGAAGACAAAGTCGCTGTAGAGGAGGATGATGAGCTCGAAATAGTCTTTTTCGAAACGACCTTCTTCTTCACGACTTTCTTTTTCGTTGGAGGAGTTGAGTTGGCGGAGGAGACATTTTTCTCCTTCTCCTTTGCCCCCTTCCCTCCTTTCAGAGGTTTTGTACTAGTCGGTTGCTGCTGTACAGCTTTCTCCTTCTTTGTCTTTGGTAGTGGAGGGGTGGAGGTGGACGAGTTCTTTTTCGATTTCCCCACTGCCACCGTGACCTTTGCCTGCTTCTTCCCTGTCACAGTTACTTTCTTCACTGGCTTATCCTTCTTAAGCGTCTTGGGCGGTGACTTGCTACTTGCTGTTCCTCCCTTGGCATTCTTCCCCTCCTTGTTGCCCTTTGCCACTGAAGTTGAGGTCGAGGACTTTGATGCCTTCTTTGGAGTCGTCGTGGAAGACGAGTCCTTCCCAGCCGTTTGTGAATTCTTTGATTTTCTTTGGATTACTGCTGCTGCCGCCGCAGCTTTTGAGATCTTCACGGAAGACTGGGACTGCGAAGTCTTCTTCACCGGTTGCTTTGCTTTCCCCATTTTTGTAATTATTTTTTTGTTTTATGCTTCACTCTTCACTCAAGCCATCATAAAAAAGGGAAATTGTCGTTTTTCGAAGTGGATCTCGGATCATCAAAAATATATTTTTGTTTTCTGGAAAAAGAATCGTAGCCGAAACAATACGTCAGCTTTAGCTGCTTAAAACCTTCCAAATTCCGAATCCCCCTTCAACAACCCTCCTTCCCCCAAAAATATTCTTCATTTTTCCAAAGTTTCCAAAAGTTACTTCCTTACCTTTTTCCTTTAAAACGCTTTCTCCATTCTGAACTTCTACTGAAAAATTACGTTTAAATTTTTCACATTCCAGATTCCAGCACACTTTGACAAAAAAAAAACCCACAACGAAAATAAAACGAAAAAAGCGTTCGAAAAAACGTCACGAAATCAAACAAGTCGTATCGTATTTACATTTTTGCCACTTCACTGGAAAGAAATAAATTCTTCAGAAAGTCCAATTCAAAGTCAAGAGCACTTTCCGAGCTACTTCCTCCATTTTCCCCAACTTTCAACTTTATCAAGAAAGTCCTTTAGTCCAACAATCAAGGGGTTGAAAACTGTTTTCACTTTTTTCACCCCATCCGTACAGGATCAACAATCGACTTACGTTTTTTCCAACTTTCCTTCTAGTTCTTCAGGGGAAAAATTATTTCACTGGTACTACTGGTGAAAATTTCTTTCTTAAATACTTTATTATTCTTCAAGTGGAGAATTTTCACCCTAAGGTAGAATATATATTTTTTCTACATGATAATATTTTTTCTCTTCACTTTTTCCATCTTTTTTTCTTCTTCAAGAAGAGTCTAGTACTTCGTCTTCGTCTTCATAGAAATCTCAAAGTACAACTATTTCTCTCTCTCTCCCATTTAACTGTACATGGTTTGGTTTAGGTTTAGGTTGAACTTACACAAAAACCCTCTCGACTAAGTACGACTACTCCTTCACATCATCATCATCACATCACACAAGAAGGAGAAGAAGACGAAGGAATTGTTCACCTCTGAAAAAAGAAACGCTTTGCAATGCAATTGTACTTACTACAGAACTACAGTAGTTGTAGTCCAAGTCCAATATGCAATGCAATGGCAATGGATATTTTGCGCTTCCTCCAAAAGAAAAAAATATATTATATGTATCTCATAATATCCCGTCTTTTCTTTTTTTCAAGAAAGCAAGATGAAGACTATAGGGCACTTTTTTTAGAAAAAAATATCAAGATTCAAGTTTTGCTCTGGTCTGGTGCCTGGTGCTGATGCTGATGTAAGTGTAAGGGCGCTTCTATAGGATTGTTGTGTTGTGTACAATTTTTTCCTACACATCCTTTCCCTGATCTGATGCAAAAAAAAAGGAGAGGGTGATGCCATGGAGGAGCTACTTGCTTGCTTACACCACCATTCCACTATGTATGTCCAACCATAATAGAATAGGTTTTCTCTGATAAGATGAAATGAGGATGATGATTTCCTGGCGAAGAAAAAAAGTGAGTGAGGATGGAGGAGATAGTGATGGTGATGGGTTTGCTTTTGCTTCAGTTTTTCAGTATTCAGTATAATGTGTTTTATAGATCTGTAGGCAGAGGCAGGGTTCTTGCATTTCAACGCAGCTTAGGCAAGTCGAAGCAAGTGAGATTGAGATAAAAAAAAATATTGCTTGGTTGGCTTGGCATGGCAATATAATATTGTGGCATGCTATTCCATTGTGCAAGTTCCATAATCTTTAGAGGAACCAGGGTTGGGAAATTGAAAAAAACTAAACAAATTTGGTTATACTAATCGGATTTCTATCCTTTTTTGAGGTTTTCGGACCCATACGGATTACATGCAACCAATAACCACATGTGCTAGTCATGCTTTTTTTTCCTGAAAAAATATCCCTTAGGAACGATATCCTTTACCTTCAGTCGGGGATTGAAAAAACACATATTCTTTTTACAGATTCTCCTGAAAAAAACAAGCATGTACATCTTTTTGCAGTTAGGTAGTGTGGAGAGTGTAGTACCTTTGATAACGTTCAATTTAGTTTACTTGAATCTTGGATACTCACAAACTTTTAAAAATTTAAACTAACTGAAAACCACGCCATAAAAACTGGAAGATCTTGAAATCTTGAAATTTTTAATATAATGCTTCATTGATTATTTTCAGGTTACTATACTGCCATTAGTGCCACTGGAACTTATGCAGCTGCAAAATATGCCACGACCAACCAAAGACATGTATATTTTAAAGGTAATGGGTACTTTTACATGTAAAAAGCGGTTTTTGGCGAATTGTATGAAAACGGGTTGGAATTTTTTCCCTAAGCTTTTTGGCTTTGGCTTTTTTGGCCTTTATATTTGGAATCAGCCATCGTTTTTACATGGAATAGAATGATTTTCCACAAGGTTGGTTACTATGAGATCGTGGCATATTTTGTAGCCGTGTATGTTCCAGTGGTAATACTTATATTTGTTTATGCTGAATTTATATACCCAATTAATGTACAATTTAAGATTTCAGTTATTTTTTCTTATTAAAACATGATTTTCTTAAAATAAAAATACTAGCATTTTAGTTCAGTTTGGATAAATATAATAGTTGTACCCAAAAATAGATGCCTATAAACAGTGTCTGCGTCGCAGCGAGGACCAGCAGGGGACAGTCCTATCCTACAATGTATACGAAGTCATACCCCGTAATGTTAAATGAAAATTTCAGGGGGGATTCATCCCCTGCGTCCCCCCGGCGACGCAGCCTATGCCTACAAAGATCTAAATAAATGCAGCTTTGTTTTAAGAAATGAGTACCTGGAACATCAGAATCAGAAAGAAAGTTTCCATTTCCCATACCTGCTGCACTATGATCGTAATTATGTACGGGTTATATGGACTATGGACTATACACATAATTATCTTCAAAAGTAAGCAATGGCAGTATCATCAGAAAGAAAGTTACCATTTCCCATACCTGCTGCACTATGATCGTAATTATGTACGGGTTATATGGACTATGGACTATACACATAATTATCTTCAAAAGTAAGCAATGGCAGTATATAGCCGAAAAGGAACCGTAATAGAAAAAAATTATTATGTAGGTGGTTTGGTTTGTTTATTGTACACATGCCGTCCGTCCATCGTCATCATATAGCCAGCCCAAAAACCATATCCAGCGCAAGGAATGTACTTTTCAATGTGTAAATGTAATAGCAGTAGCAATGGATTATACAATATTCACTGGCGTATGTATTACTGTAGTTACGAGTAAAGTAGTATTTTCCTTACATCTCTTGTGTGCAGCAGTATTAGCAATATAGCAATAGCAATACCAACACCACAACAATTACGATTTTGTGTGAAGAAGACACGTACGCACAATGAAGACCCAAGAACGAGTTCAGTTCAATTCTTCTTATACACTTTTTGGAGAAGAAGAAAGCAAAGTTACCTATATTCTTTTTATGAACTCGACATCGACTCAAATCCTAAAATCCAACTCGTCTCTGTGATGATCATTTACGATTTACAATTGCATTCAATTCAAGCCCTTCATGATTCAGGATTAGTAAGATCGAGAACCAAAGCTAAGACCTCTCATCGTGTTTCTTTCTGAATTGAAACTTGAAACACATTTTTTTGATATAAGGAAAGGATAAAACTGAATGTATATGAACTGGATATATGGAATGGATTTGGAATTTTTTGATATGAAGGAGATCATGATCATGATGATGTTATACACAATACACATTAGTGAAAACAGGGCAGCTGCTGCTGTAAAGTTTACCATAAAATGCATTACAGTTATGTTAGATTGTAGCTCCTCCTTTGCCATATGTCCACACAAGTACATGGAGATTGGAGAAGGAGCAGGAAAACATTTAGGAATTACCTAAGCTTGTATAAGCTCATGTACGTACCTCGATTGCGATTAAATACTACGACTACGATACTATTACTACATTGGAGCTATATAAAGAAAAACGGAGGAGCAAGAAAGGGAAATTGTATGATGAATTGCTGGCTCGATGTATATTTTATATAAGCCCAGGATTGGAGTAGTTTGGAGATTGGAGAATTGCACGGAGAAAAATTGTTGCATGCAATAATTCAGGAAAGTGGAGAGAGGCTCCCTAAGTAGCCGTGTGGATTGGTATGTAATGTATTGGTAGTAATGGTAAATGGTAATATAATGTGATTTCTCAGATCTCTCATGATGCCCCTGGACAAAAAGAAGAATAATTAAGATCCTTATCTTCCTTCCTCGTCACTCGTCTCAGTCTCGTCTCCTTGTCTCATGANTTCTCAGATCTCTCATGATGCCCCTGGACAAAAAGAAGAATAATTAAGATCCTTATCTTCCTTCCTCGTCACTCGTCTCAGCCTCGTCTCCTTGTCTCATGAATTTGAGCTTGAGAGCTGAGAAGGAAAACTTCAGAAGAGAATGACATCAGCAGATCTATCTGATGAAGGAAGTTACTAGAACACAAAAAAATATATTAAACAGGCGACAATTATTTTGCGAAATAACAAGGAAGATTTGTTTTGTACGTGGTCGTGTTACTATTGTACGGTAGCCAAAAACCCATGCGAAAATTGAGAAATGCATCTATCTGCTTTTGAGAATTTGGAGAATGTCTCACGTTACCCTGCAAATGCAAATCTGCTACTTGACTCCAAGCAATGATGAATGATGATGACGATGACCTTGCGATTAAATATTGACGATGGGCGATGGCATGAAAATGAAAACCCAAGCCCACATTTATTAATTCGTAATAATTTACACGGCTTGATTTGTCAGGAAATTCTGATTCCTTCGGCAGGATTAGGATGCGTTTTTGAAGAAGAAATTCTGGAAGAGGTTATATATCTTGACGATTTCCTTTTAAATAATAAATAGATGCGGGGAATTCTAATTTGGGAAAAATATCTCGTTTTTTTGTAACAATTTCTCAGAATTTTACATGAGCTTGAAAGTTACCAGGAAATGAAGAACACACGCAATCTTAGGAAATTGTTTTAGAATAGGAGCATGGATGCATATCATTATTGTAGCAACGTTTCTCCAATCTTTAGAAAATCATCAACATCAACTGACTGATTTCCATTGAATGACTGATTCCTTTTTCGTTGACTGTAACACTCAATTATGTATTCGTTCAAAATAATAATTGTCTGCAAAAATTAAGTTGAAATCCGACTGCAAACAAATATTCGGAGTATGGGGTAGTATGCATGTTTATGTGATAATCAATCAGTCAGAAAATGTGCTAGCCCAAGGGCTAACATTGGAATGCAAATCGTAATTAAGACATGCTGAGCAATTTTGATTCAGAATTTACTAAATATCATGAACAACTTACTTTAGGGTTTTGTTGTGGCCACGAAAATATAGTAATGAAAGCTATTTAGACTTCTACAAGATGTCCATGTCAATGACATTTTTGACTTTTGACATTTAAGACATGTAAAAAATGTACATAAGATTTTGTTGAGTACAAATCGTGACATTTTCAAGACATTTGTCATGTCATAAATGTCACGAAGTCACGACAAATTTGATTGGGACATTTTGACAAATTTGACATAAACAATTTTGCCCTAAGTCATAAAATATTTTTCCGCACAAAATCTCCTAATAGACCACCTCACAACACGTATACTTTGACTAATTGTTTCTAATTTCTCGATAAAAATTTAAATACGACTATTTAATAGTAACGCAACGAAAACCACGATTGTTGGGGCAATACGAGACCAAAGTCAGTATGTACATGTCAAAAATGTCATGTCAATTTTTTAGGACATGTCAATAAATGTCAAGATATTTATTTGGAGCAGGATTTCGTGACAGTGTCGCAAAAATTGGACATTTTTATATGTCAAAAATGTCATGACATGAAAATCGGATGACATGGCATTGTAGAAGTCTAATGAAATCAATGCGTTCAATGTTCAATCACTCATATATATGTATCACATGTACTTTTGTTCTATATCATTGATTTTTGAAGTGGAAACTAGAGTCTTACATACTCACACTCACTACAAGCCTCTCATCAATATGTTCCCTGGAAAATGACTTTGCAGCCACATGTCACATTCTATTCAGCAAAAGTATCAACACGGTTATGCTGGGGAAATGTAAGATTACGGCCAAGCTACCTATGTAAATGAAAACGAGATATTACAAAATTAATGAAATGAAAACATATATGCTTGGAAAATGAAAACAATGCATTACTAAAACAATAAAAGTCTTCTAAAATCCGGTTTATATTCCATGCCTTTGTGTGCACCATTCCTTCACAAACCTTTTCTCCTAGAAATTAAAATGAAAGTGTCTATTGACTACAGAAATACATAGAACTCAAACGTAATTGTGATTAGTATAATGGACTCTACATCGGTATTAGTAAAAGATTAGTTGAATCAAGATTTCTGAAATTTTGGAACAAGGTGACTCCTCCAGTTCTAAAGTATTTCATTCATCATCATCAATAGTGTTGTTTACCTTTATCCTTGCAAGAGAAAAGTTTGGAGAAAGTTAATTTGAGATGCTTATTTATGAATTATGACTTTTATTCAAAATTTCATAACAGAATCGGACAGAGTGTAGTCAGTGTAAAATTTAGCACGTAGGAGAACCGAGTTGTTTAAGAAGTAAGTAATTACAATTAGTGATTAATATGCATACTTACTTCTATTATGCTTTCAGAACACTTATATTTACGATTTGCATTCGCATTTATATTCAATCACTGATTAAACTCCATTCAGTCCATTACTTTTTTACATGAAGCAATCTTCTCGATTCCCTAAACAATTATTGGGAGTTGCAATCTAAGAATTTCACCCATGTTATTGTACCGAATTTCCATCATTATAATGGAATTATAATTTCCATCCGATATCGGAACAACTAAAAGAGTTGAATGGGTCAATCTATTGGAAAGTACGCTTGAGGCTGATCGTGATCGATCGCTGCATTTCTCTGTGCGAAAAATAAAAGAAAGTCTCGAAACTTACTTTCAAAATCCCATTCACTGCCAAAAGCAATTTTCATCATTGATTGATCAATCTAGACTTTAGTCTGGAACTCCTTGGATTGCACAAGCGATAGAGAAATTGCAAAGGAAAAGAAGAAAATGATGCAACATGCAACCTCCGTGATTTACTTGATTTCTGGATGGGGTGTTCCTATCTTGTCCATATCATAAATACTATACATTAAGTTTAGTTGCGTTTAAAAATTTTTAAATACATAAAAAAACGATAAATCACCTGCTCCCCTGGATTTCCTATGCTAGAAAATCTGAAAAATTGTGAAGGACAAGAAGAAAATGGTGCAACCTCCGTGATTTACTTGATTCTGAATGGGGTGTTCCTATCTTGTTCCTCATATCATAAATAAACTTCATTAAGTTTAGTTGCGTTTTCGTTTGAAAATTTTTAAATAAAAAACGATGAATCACCAGCACCCCTGGATTTCCTATGCTAGAAAATCTGAAAATGATGAAATGAAGACCAGGAATAATTGAATTCGCTTAAAATATTACGAATTTTCTGGTGAGTGGAGAAGACATAATTAGGTAATCAATTCTGAGTTGTAAGTATATGCACATCTGTCATGTCCTAATCAATGCAGCTTGACATGTTGTCTTTTATGTCAGATATGCAGTGTCATGAACATGAGGTTTTGAATTTAATTCCAATCTTTCATTATCTTAATGCTGCGCATTTTGTCCAAGGGACTGTTGAAGTATTATTACGTCACGTACGTATTATAGGGAGGGGGGTTTATAGGATCTTCCAACCAGTCCTACTCGTTGTTTCCGCCCTGCCCTATTTATTGTGACGCTGGAGTGGGTCTTGAGGTCACTTAATCAAATCTCAATACTCGAACAGTCCCAAGGATGAACGATGAACATGAAGTATGCTTACCTTAAGCGGTTAGTACTACTACAGTTTTAATATTTAAGGCATTCATCTTTACCAATTAAATCTACATATATGGTTTATCAACATCTACATAAAATCATTTTATATGTAAGTTCGCAGAGTTTTTGTTTTATTCCCGGAAATGCAAAAAGTTACATATTTATATGATATTCCAGTCCAGAGTGCACTTCGTTGGTTCACGATATTAACCCTGCCATGCCTGCTGCGGTAGAGCATACACCATTTCCATATAGGAACCTATCCTGGAATTATAGTCGTGACGATTCAGCCGCTTCCTTCTCCAATTTTTCCTTACTAGCTTTGTCGGTAAGGGGCTCTTGGTCTGCGTTTCTGGCATCCTCT
>JAHZNI010001385.1:0-13402 GCA_027744415.1 Seira ritae | reverse complement strand
CTTTGAATGGCACCTGGCGCTTCGACCATGGCCACTCTAACTCCGTTATCGTTGGTTTTTGATGACCTTATGAAGCACTATGACCAGTACATCGGCTACGATTCCTCCAATGGTAAACTTTTCAGTGCTTCTTTAAACAGGCTTCCTTGAATTGAAAGCTAAAAAGTGGATGGATGCAAGTATTAATGCTATTTTAAATTTTTCAAATGAAACAGAGTTCTTGGAGTTTGTGGTCAATCAAGAGGAGTGCAGAAAGAAATGGAACAACGCCGAGGAAGAGTGCAGGCGCTTGCAGTCAGAGTTGGAAAGCTCCTTCGCTGAACGTTCTCGCTTGGAGAGAAAAATCCAGGAAACCAGAAAGCATCTCGAAGGGAAGATGGAATTAATAAATAAAGCCGAGTTGGAGAAGGAGCGCATAGCGGTTCGAAATAGTTCGGCGCGAGCTCTCATAAAGGCGTACTTGAAAGATGGGAAAATGACTAGCGAATTTAAGGAACGCTTAATTAATATCCTTGGAGTATTGGAAACTGGAGATCGTACCGGGGTGTCTGTCGCGAGGTCACCCGGAAATATTTTAGACACTATTTCGGAAGGCTGTTCTACAGGTAAGTATATTACAGCCTGATTTATTAATGTGGTATATACGTAGTTCTACATTGGGGCTTACTAAATTTTAGATCTCAGTATGACGCAATCTGAAGATGATTTGGACTTATCGGGACCAAGAAGTCGAAGGCGAGCTAAGAGAGCATCTCTGACGCAGCAAGAAGTGCCCCCAAAACGCAGTCGCCATTCTGGATCGGTAAGCTTTATGCCTAATACTTGCATACTTTTGAATGAATCGGAATTGTGATCGTTTGTAATCTGATATCACATTTTTGAATGTTATTTTCAGAAACAAACTCTTGAGATTAATTCGACGGACCAGTTAATTGCCAAAACAATCGTTTCATTCCCGAAGGATGGACCGGTGCATGCCGTTGCGAGTCTTGAAACTTTTCCTGCGTCTAGCACATCTAAAACCGCAGTTGCTCACAATGCACCCCAGTACAAACCGTCTGCTCCGCCAATGCCTACTAGTGGTAAATACTAAATACCATTAGAATTGATTAAAAAATTTACTACTAGAATTAAATCATAACTCAATGCTTTTTCTTAAATTATTAGAATCAGAGTCTGATATTGGGGGATGGATGGACTTGAACAAGGAGAAACCATCGCCAGCTGTTTTATTTGAGAACCGTAAAGTTTCGAACCAAGTTCCAGCATCTTCCACTGCGCAGTCTCCACGTTTTGGAAGGACTTTAAGTTCTGGCGGTGCAATGGCCACCCGTCCTCATGCCTTTTGCCAGAAAACCGTCATTAAGCCTGAGATTTGTGAACCTTGTGGAAAGAGAATTAAGTTTTCCAAGATTGCATTAAAATGCAGGGATTGTAAGGCAACTTGTCATCCTGAATGCAAAGAGAAAGTGCCAGTGCCTTGTGTTTCTACTGGGACGCCGAGCAATAAGCATCAAATGGTAAGATTGGTTGGACTTGAATTCAAATATCATGCTTGTTGGTTGATTTCGTAAACTTTTAATTTGATAACATCAGGGAACAATCGCTGACTATGTTCCTGGTCATCACCCAATGGTTCCTGCCTTGATTCAGCATTGCATTAACGAAATCGAGGTTCGTGGACTTGAAACGGTTGGTCTATACCGAGTTCCTGGACCAGAACGTGAAGTGAAAGATCTTAAAGAGAAATTTTTGCGAGGAAAGGGAACCCCAAATTTAACTCGGTATGATATTCATGCCATTTGCGGTTGCGTGAAGGATTTCCTACGTTCGCTTCAGGAACCAATCGTTGGCCGTTGGTTCTGGCGCGATTTTGCCTTGGCTGCTGAATTAACAGATCCAATCAAGCGTCAAGCTGAAATCGAAAGGATTGTGCAGGACCTTCCTCTGCCGAACCAAGATACTCTTGCCTACATGATACTACATTTGCAGAGGTAACTAATATGCATAATCTAAAATTTGACATATATTCAATATTCAATATTGGTGTATGGAACTTTCGGTTAACATGTTGTTTGGTATTTGAATTGAACAGAGTTGCCGAGATGCCGGATGTCAAAATGCCAATTGGCAATTTAGCGAAAGTGTTTGGGCCTACAATTGTGGGTTACTCTGAACTGGACTTGGATGCCGCTACGATGCTGAAAGAAACTAAGAAGCAGCAGATAGTGTTGGAATGCTTACTAACCATGCCTGCAGATTTTTGGACTAAACTCGCCTTTAGATCTCAGGATGATGGCAAAGTATTTGCTTCTGGAGGAACCTACACGAGAGCCAAAGCCAAAACTATGATGAAGTCACCATACACTCCTCAGGCTCCGACGTCCATGTCTAGTGTCGACCGTCTTAAAAGTCACGGAAAGAAGATTTATTTCTCTGATGATTCTCCAAAGGAGACCAACAAGACACGGACACAGAAACGCACATTCTTTGACTAGCCAATTTAAAAGGAGTAGCTAATTTTAATTATTAACGGAAGTTTCTATTATTTTATAATTATGCGATACATATAATTTCATAATTTGTTTGTTTACTATTCTCTAATCTGGCTGTTCACTGATATTCTAATGAATTTTAATACAATACTTCATTTGTGTATGTACTATTCCATTCCATGATGTAATTGATTTTGCGGACTTGTTGACGTTTATAATGTATTCATTATTATTATTTATTTAGTTTAGTATGTATATCCATGTGCTAGCATATGCTGTACGCCTTTTTAATATTAATAAGAAATAACCTAGCCTATAATGATAAAATGCGGCCCACAACGTTGCATGGAACTGGATAGATTGTTCAAGGAGCTTCTTTGAGTGAAATGGTGTTTAGAAGTTTCAATTCTTTTGTTTCTTTCACCTGCTCGTAACTTAAAATGATTTAAGAACTACAAAAATGTGNGATTTAAGAACTACAAAAATGTGAGATACAATACAATTCATTTATTTTAGATACACTATATCATCATATATTCATGTAAAAAATTAACTGTATACTTATTTCGATGATTAATAAAATGTTTCATAAGGTCAACCACCCAATTTCATTCTTTTACTTTATTTACGGCAAGCAGTTACGAAAACGAAATGAAATATGACGCATAAAGATGATGTACAATAAAAAATTGAAATTCATCCATTTAAATTTCCCTAATTCCAGAAGGAGCTCCACCGCCGCCGCCTGCTGCTCCAGCCCCTTCCCCTGCATTAAGCAAGTCAATGTTCTCTCCGTCCTAAACAAAGAAGTTAAATTGTAAATGGTATAGTTATCCACAACAGCAACAATTAGCTAATATATCATTAATCATAATATGATCATGCAACGTCATGTTTCTCTGACGGACTCGCCTCATTTGGATCAATATCATCCATAGGCTCCTGATCGTCAACCAAGTCATCATAGTCATCGCCCATATCCCCGCCGACACTAAAACATCAAAATAAATCACTCTTGAATAATTTATGTAAATTGAATATCTTTCTCTAAAAAAAGATTGCGTACTCATCGGGCTCATAATCATCTTCGGCCATTTTTATTGAGTCCTTTTGGTTCTCTCAAGACGGCTGCACTAGTCTTAATCACTTATAGTTGATAGGTCTCAGATCACTTTCTATAACATACAATTAAAATAGTGTTTCAATGAAATTATTTTTCTAAAAATTACAAAATGGTAAGTTCTGCTTCTTTTTACACAAGGCGTTTTACTCGCTTTACCTGAGAAGAGAAATCCTCGTTCGCTTCCGGACACCTCCGATCTGCTTTGACGTTAGGCGGGTAGGCAAGGTCTCTGAAATCGTGAACACAAATCAAATATTTAGCATTTAACCATTCCTCTGAAAAAAATAACTATAACTATCGAAAAATGTGTGGATGGTGGAATGCTTTAAAGAAACTTCGACGGGATTTCATTTCGGTTTTTGTGTACATAATGCTTATGAAATGAATGCTTAGCTCTCGCGGTTGCAGCACTTTGCTCAATGACTGTGATGTACGTTCATGTTAATTCCCCTGACCCAGACTTGGTTTAGTTTAGCTCCAGGCTCAGCTTGAACTTGAACTCAGGCTCAAAAATCATCTGCTCGCTTTTGTGTGTTGTCGTTTGAACAACAGCTTTAGAACAATGTATCAGATCAGATCTGATTGTAAAAAAAAACATTTAATTACAGCCATCCAAAGCAAATGTGCACGAAACTCCTTTAATTATTTTTCATGCTAATCAATTCATTAGCCAGCAAAACAAAAGCTTTATAGAATGTAAAATTTAATACGGTGGTTCTGTAACAAATTAAAATTGTTCAGTCTCATGTTCGTCAACAAGTTAATATAAGTCGTGATTTTAGCTTTATAGAATGTAAAATTTAATACGGTGGTTCTGTAACAAATTAAAATTGTTCAGTCTCATGTTCGTCAACAAGTTAATATAAATCGTGATTTATTTTTATTTAATTTTTAATCAGTATAGTGCATACTTCAAAGAGACACAATGAAAAGTTTTGACTGTGCGTTAGTCTTTAATTGTGCATTAGGTGCACTGATTTTGTCGAGCTTTTTAAAAAATGGTCCCATTCGGGGATCTTTGGCATGGGACAATGCTGAGTTCGAGATGTTTGATCTCGTTGAAGAGATCAACAAAAACTTTTATGAAGTTCTTGGCGTACCTCCGGTAAGCATAAATAAATGGCTTTAATTCTTAAAACGAACGTGTTGAGTTCGAAATGGTGTAGAAGTAGAATTTAAATAAATTTTGAATCGTCTTTTCCAGGATGCTTCCTCGAAAGACATCAAGCAAGCGTACAGGAAACTTTCTGTAAAGCTTCATCCAGACAAAAACCCGTCTCCCGATGCCAGCGAAAAGTTTCGTCAGGTATTGAATTGTTAAAATGTCTATTCATTGAAAATTATGAACTCCTGAATAGATTTTAGAGACATTTTTTTATTTTCATTAAATATTTATAGCTTGTTGGAATATATGAAGTTTTGAAGGATGACCAACTTCGAAAGTCGTACGATGACGTACTTATTAATGGACTGCCGAACTGGAGGCAGCCTATATTTTATTTTAGACGAGCGAGAAAACTCGCCATGTGGCAAGTCTCGCTTATTTTAGTCGTAATCATCTCTGTAGGACAAATCCTTGCTGGTTGGGCTTCCTATTTCGAAAAGAGACTCTCGATGGTACGCAATGCAGTTCCTAAATTAATTTATTCCTGATGTTGTTTACCAGAAGGATATCAGCATTTTTATATTTATTTATTTTAGCGAGAAGCCATTGAATCAAAATTAAGGCAAAAACAGAGGACCAGAAGAGCGCAAAAGGATGGTCCCACGTTAGAAGAAATAGAAGCGGAAATGGAACTTTACATACCAAAACCTAGGTATGTACATATGTACAATTATTTGAAACTTAACTTCCTCGGAATTAATCTAACCAATTTTTTTGTTTGTGTTGCTTTTAGTATTTTCGATATCCTCCCATTCCAGTTGTGCCGAGGAGTGAAGTACTTGATATTTAGTTTTCCTGGAGACGTCTTAGCCCATTATCAATATATGAAAGAAAAGAAAGAGGAAGAAGCAAGGGAGCAAGCCCGTCTTCAAGAGTTGATGGAGGAGCAGAAGAGACTTGCAGAGGAACCAAAAAAACCTAGAAAGAGGAAGACATTTAAGATTCCTGAGAAGGAATTTGTCGATAGTGATAATGAAGATGTCGACCAAGATGCAGAGAAAGAGGAAGTAAAAAAGCCGACGAGACCAACTTATATCAGTGGTGGTCTTTGGACAGACGAGGACATTGGTGAGTTAGCGAAGCTATGTTCGAAGTTTCCTGGTGGAACTCCTGAAAGATGGGAAAAAATTTCTGACGCTTTAAGGAGGCCAGTTCCGGAAGTTACTTTTATGGCAAAAAAGGTAGGTCTAGACTGGTTGGTCAGTTAGTTAAAGACTACAACTTTTAGTTTGGCGTTCTCTCGACTTATAATTGTTTTAGGTAATGGAGAAATTAACGAAACCAAAAGAGGAAGAGGAGGTCGTACCTCAGGTGAAAGTTAAAGTCAAAACAAAAGGAGGCAAAGCTGATGCGATTGCAGCTGGCGAAATCGATAATGTAGCTAATTGGACCATAGAAGAACAGAAATCTTTGGAGAAGGCTTTAATTGTGTACCCAAAAGGGGCTATCGACAGATGGGACAAAATAGCCTCAATGGTGCAAGGAAGGACAAAGGTACGATTCTTTTATACACAATACTAAAACGTCTTCATAACATTCGAATCTCGACGACAATCTATAATTTGTCATTGTTTTCTTTCAATAGGAAGAGTGCATGGCAAGGTTTAAATATGTTGCGGAGTTAGTGAAGAAGAAAAAAGAAAAATCTGAGCAACCGACCACTCTAACAAACACTATAGATTCAACGACAACCCCAGAGGTTGTTGAGTCGAGTAAGGATTCTTCAGAGAAGGAATCTGACGCTGCTGACGGTAGTAAAGATTCTATAGAAAGGAAAAATTCTTCATCTTCCAACAAATCAAGCTCAGATGGTGACTGGTGTTTGGTAGAAACATCGGAGCAATAGTAGTAGCTTTAGCAAGTATCTAAAGTAGCTATTATTTTGTTCATTACTAATTTATTAAGTCGATGGGACAATCTACCGCAGTATTTTTATTTTATCGACCGATCCTAATGGAAATGAAAGATAATGATTGATTTAGAATAAGGGATCTGTTTATTTGGTGCTTATTTCTGAGATTTGGAGAAGCACTTTGAAATGCAAAAAAAAAAGATTTTCATGTGATAATTATGATAAGGAAAATTCAATGCCAGTGTTCTTCGGTAATTTCTTTTCGATAATGTATCGCTAAATTCCTGGTTTCTTGTAAAACCTTATCAATCTTAAAAATGACGAAGAAATAAAATCTCTCTCTAAAAGGTCCTGGAGGCTAAATGCTCATTATGATTTTGACCAAGTGTTGCTGATTGGGCATCTCATCTCATTAAAAATACATGTATGTATCTCACCGTTTTCTAGTTTTTCATAATCCATTTAGATTTGTTCAGGCTTATCTTGGTCTGCTATGAAGATATCAAGTAAAACGAAGTGATTCGCTTAAGTTATAATACTAAAAGCAGTCGTTAATTTTACCAACGCCAAATCGTGTAAAGTTTCACAATCATACATTTATTATCTCATAAAAAGTTTTGGATAGAGGTCATAATCATCAATCATTAGTCAGCATATACAAATATTTTTGTAAATGGCCACTTTACATTAATTAATGGTACAGACGACAATACATAGTAGTTTTGGCGTTTTCTGAGTACACCTACACCATTATACGAAATTAATTACACATTCGTTGCTATTTTTATTTATTTATATTTTATATAATAACGTGTTCTAAGCAATCATTTTAGTAGTATGTATGTATATATCAATAAACAGTTGTACAACTACATGTCAGATTCGATTATGCTTTTACATTGACACTTTAATTCAAAGTTCCAGTCACAGAAATGTAAAATATTCGTATTGAGACTCTTTCTTTCATGAGGTAAGGTTAAATTATATCGGGTGCAACTGGTTTTACAAGGTTCGGTTTCTTCACAAATATTGTACACTTACTTTCACTGGTTCCGGTCACTCGGGACAAAAGGTTTAAAAAGACAATTCTAAAACCTTTCCTTAGATTTTTTTTAACAAATATGAACCCATTTTATTTTAGTAAAAAACAGATAATGAAATACTTACTTTTGAAAATGCGGAGAGACATATTTGTAATGTCAACATAAAAGATTTCGATTTCGATTTTTATATTTCACGAAGGAATGCTGAAGCTGCATTGAATAGTCATTTCTTTAAACGCTAAGATTGATAAAACAAGAACAATAATAATTGTAATTTCAGAAATGAAACAAACCGGAAGCTCCGACCTAAAAGCTTACAAGAAAACTCGAAAACTGTCGACTATAAAGTGCTTTTTGGACCAAGACAAAACTCAAAAGACAGTTAAGAGAAAAGTCGACAAAAACGTGAGACTTCCTTGCTAGGAAGATTGATATCATAAACGTATTGGATGAACACGGCAGTCTTGAAACATGACTACAAATATAATATGTGATTTCTCAACTCATTATTTTCTAAAAACAAGTGCCTAAAAATTCATCGTTAGTGCACCTACCACAAACATTGAATTGAATAAAGTTCGTAAAATGCCTGGTTTGTGTGTGACAATGTCTCTATTTACAAAATCTACAGATCGAGCTCTCAAACCGCGCTGATATACTTTATCCACCTTAGCAGCAACAGGGTAAAAAACTGAAAGAATAGCAATAATAAGTTTTAACTGACAAATGAGCATGGTGTATTATCAACAAAGGAAACAATAAAACTAAATTAAATGCGTCTTAATAATCAGAATTCACGATTAATTACGAAATATACATAGAAAGATTTTTTCATTATTTTTGCGAACTGAAAAATTAGCCGTCATCTTGATAACCTCGGATAATTAATAATAATTACATTTCTTATCGAAATTTAACAAATTTCTTAAAAATACCGATGTAGTTTAACGCGTAGATTCCACAGAAAATGAACAAATGGTAGTTATTTATTTGGTTTAAAGGATTTTGTCGACACTTCACAATTTCATTGAAATCGGATCGATCACGTTCACACATACTTGATTTACAAACAAGTAGCGTTAAATTTGAAATATCATCGTTACTTGTTGAAGCTGCCACCGGTCTTAAAATCGCAGGAAAGTAAGCAGCATTTAACTCTCCCTGTGGTTACAATTGCAAATGTACGCTTCAGTGACTGCTATCTTGTGAAGATGACTTTAAAAAGTACATAGTCGATTCGAAAATTACGCGGAACGAATGATGCTGATTTATAATATATCTACCTTTCGTTCATTTTCTGAAATAACAATAAAGTGTCGGTTATAATGAAAGCTACATCGAGATCTATCTTGGCTTGTGTAATGATTTGTTTGTTCGTACTTCGTGAACCACATGTAGAAACTTACAAACTAACACAAAGAACAGATAAGTTTGTTCTTTAGTCACTCTAAAATTGTTTACGTAAGAAGAATATAGTCGAGTTTTCACAAACATTAGCCAAGATGATATCACTAACACTTTAATAAAAATGCAGGGTTATAATTAAAGGAATTTTCCCTATACGTTGATTGTTAAGAATAAAGAGACGGGTTGGTCACATGAGCGTTGAGGTTACCGTCTTTCCCTGAAAGAAAACACAACCGTTTAGATATCCAAAATGCATAAAAATGTGTCTGTCTAATTAAATATGGGAAGAACAATGATCAATGGCTTACTTATACAACAGATAATCTCTAATCGCCGGAGGAATATTCAGTTCGTTTATCCGGTGAATCCTTTCCTTTCCAATACACTGACGTATAACTCTTCGGCACAAAAACATGAGTGGAAGCGGCTCCGCTGCAAATAAATAATTCAAAAATGAACCAGACATAATTAAATTAATACTGCAATGTGTTTTGCATATAAATTCGACACTTACGGTCCAGGCCACCGATGTACTTCATTGTAATTTCACAGTGACCCCAAACAGCCGACACTATAGGATACAATTTCTTTCCCTTCAGTCCACGGAACGCTAATCCCAAGTACTGGCCATCAACTACGAATGCTAGCGTTCCCTCATCCATATCTAAAACGACTGTTAAGAAAATTCAAATTATTTTAGCTTTCACTTGCTACTCAAGAAAGAAACACAGAGCCTATGAAATTTGAATGGACAAAATATCTTACCTTGGAAGGTATCTGGCACTACGAAATTTTCATCGGGTTTCAATAATGCTGGATAGGTCGTTCCTGATGCGGTGTTTTTGCTATCGTGATAAAGTTTGTTACGCCCTAAGTCCCAGCCCCAAGACTGGTCGTTACTACCGACTAAACTCTGTATTTAATAAGAATAGATGTATTAGCACACACTAGGGTCCGATCCACTACACTTAATCTAAGGAATCTTTTGACACGCTCAGTTTACATCATACCTGATATCCAACTGAGTTCAGTGGAGCATCCTGAGTTGCTACCCCTACTACTGCATGAGTACCCCGTTGTCTCGTAGACCAGTGAATTTCCCATACATGAAGCCCTTTGCTGAATCCTGTTTTTCCGCGAATGCAATCAGTACTTTGTGCAACCGGATGCCGATGGAATGTAAGCTTGTCATCCTCCTATTCAATTTAATACATGTATAGTTATGATTTCCAATTATTTATTTAATAATAGGTACTTAAGAGGGCATCGATACTTTGGAACTCTTACCTTCACAAAAATATTAAGTGATCTATCTTCTGAATTCCATGCGTTTTTGACCTGTACCTCCTTAGAGACTGGTGGCATGTCAAGTAACATATCTAAACGAGCTGGTGGGGTTAGTTCTTCCGCAAGTTCCCGTGGTCCAGGAGTACGTGGGGTTGTCTCCCGTCCCACTGCCTTCCCTCCACCAACTACTTCAGACAAAATAATTCAGAACGTCAAAAAATATGTCTAGATACGTTCCAAAAGGACAATAAAAGAGTAAGAGAAAGTAACGCACCTGAAACTTTCTGGCCCATGCTCATTCCACGATTTCTAGCACGAGTACGTAAAAACTTATGACCTCCTCTTGTGTAATAGGGAAGAGATTGTCGGGATGTAATCAGAGGTGAGATGCTAATGTTCACTGGCGTTGACACCGACGGACAAGAAGGTGGGTGCTGAGGATCGCAGATACGTAAAGAAGGAGTGTTGGGATCCCCTAGAGGTGGGCCACTAGGAATTAGGGCAGAAGCTCCAGAGGGAGATCCTTGAAGATTGTTTACTGGATTAGGGTTGAGAAATGCAAATGGTATGGGATGACTGGCACTTAAACCTCTGGAATTGAGGTGAGGCGGTAATGAAGGGCACCCTGAGCCTCCACAGTTACGGGCGGATCCTCCACTTAACACCGCTCGACACTGTGATCTACATAAAAAAGATAATGCATTGCATTAGATATTGATGCTTACACGTCTTGCTAGTTTTTAAATACTTTCATCAAACATGGAATCAAATGAATTCATATAACCGTGCAAGATGCGGCCATAACCGGCATCTAATCATCTCTACAGCATTGATTGATTGATAGATGCTTTTCCATAATTACACTTATGCTACGTAAAATAATATGGCACATATTTAAATCCCTTATTCATCATAATCAATATCACAGAAGTACTACTAATGTCGTTCCCTAAACCTTTAATGTTCCTTGGACTTGCGACTTAAAGATGCCTCTCTTATGACCGTTACGTATGTATGAACAACGAATGGGGGGATATACTGAATACATGAAGAAATAATGAAACTCTCAAAACATCACACTTTTTCGAAAATTTAAAGTATCAACTTACTCAAGATTCATAGATTCACACTTCATAGTTAAAACTAATATCTTATCACAGAAGTTTTTTAGACTTTTAGTTAGGCTTATCGATGAAGTTTAAGCTGTTTTTTTGGTTCTTTGGTCTGATCTACTAGACTTGATACTCCGGGCACCGGGCAGGGGTAAAACACCATCAACAAACACGACTACGACGACTACCTTCAAAACAAAACACCACCAACAAGATGACTGACTGAGCGAGCTAGACGGCTTTTGTGGCAACTGAATAACTTAAGCAGGGAAAGTGTAAGCTTCTATTCCGTCCGATAGGTGAGCTAACGATTAAAGTGAAAGCTAAATAGAATGGTGAATAGCTTTCAGCTTTCTTTTTGAAAAATTTCGCAATTCGCAAACCCTGCGCGCACTTGCGTCAAAGAAAATACGAATATTATTACATATATTCCTCTACGTTCATGGGTCTAAATTTTTTTTATGAACGGGGCAAAATGAGATCAAAAATTGAAATCAACCTATATGAGAGTTAAATAAAACTAAAATAAGGAAGCCTACAGGCTTCCGTCCCGACTCCGGACGAGAACTGAAAGTCTTCACCGCAAAAGGTTAGGACCCGTTAGGACCAAGTCACGAAGAAACGAGAACAAGAGATCATTGGACTTTTAGTAACGAGCAATCACCATTCATACCAATCGCAGGGTCAATTATTTAAAAAAAATATGCATAATATATGAATAATTATTAAAATATGTCATTGTTGTTACTTCATTTTTCAAAGGCAAATTAAACCGAAATATTTCTCCACTTTAAATATCTGCTTTGAAATCATTTAAAATTATCCTGTTCACAGTATACGAGTTTATGCTGAACAGATCGCCAGTCAGATCTTTAAGTTTGCATTAATTATGTAAATCGATTCCGTTGATGATTATCTCCAAATTAGTTTTTTACTAATATTTTGCAAGGCGAAAGTAAAACCATTTTTTACTCATGTAGGAAAGATCATGAACTTGAATTTGCATTTTATAGTAAGCTTGCTTTAGGATTCATCATCAAAAAACAAATAATATCATCCAAGCCCAAAACATTCGGGCGATTGACTTAAAACAAGATTAAGAGAGGACAATTTTGAGTGGTTTGCTGGCGTCATTAGCTCCTACTTCCCCATCAAAGTTAGGAACCGGAATATAGCTTCTCATGGACGGATATTCCCCGCAAATGGAAGTATGCAAGTGCAAGAATGGTTAGTCAATCTTAATATTGCTACAGTTAAATGCTAACGTCTGAGAACTTTGAGAAGAGCCTTTAAAAGGTAGCATATTATGATGGTAATGAAAATGAATAGTAATGAATGATGATGAGTACCATACTATTTTGTAAACTAAAATAGGATATTGTGCAGTGCAGTTTTAGAGCTTCACTTCACATGCGAGCTGCGCGCTACGCATGTACATCAGTCATGAAACCTTTTCAATGCGAGGAGTTTCCCAAATAAGTTCATAACTCTTATTGCTCTGTATCAGACACATGACCTCCAAAATCTACACTACGGGTAAATGCGATGATGAATAATAATGGTATTGCCATTATGGCCAGTATAAAAAACGTAAAAATCAATGCAAACTTTAATACTTAGGTTGCTTCCGTGTCTGAGTAAATGGATACATAATGTATGTAGGATGAAGTAGGTACGTCTATACAATTGAGCAAAAATTTTTCTTATATGAATACATGTTTTATAATGTTTAAAATTCTGCCAATATTTTATCAATATCGATTAAAATTATCTAGGAAAACATATAATACATCGCCACAAACAATATAATAAATGTTTATGGCGAAGGCCATGCTTGCTAAAGGTTTCGGTTTATTTAAATTGCAACGATGTTACCCGGATGATTTTAATAGCACTCAAGAAGGGTCATCCCCTCTAG
>JAHZNI010001384.1:0-15271 GCA_027744415.1 Seira ritae | reverse complement strand
AATATTTTCCATGGAAAAAGTCAAGAGGCATGCATGTCACATTACATTGAATTGTTAAAGTACAGGTGTCAATTGTAAATCACATATTTACTGGTAAATCTATCAGGTTTATAGGGTTACATATGATTACGATTACAAAACATAAATATACGTAAATTTTTTTCAATCTAGTTGAGCATACATGAAAATGCCTGCATCAATTCTCATATATTTACTTAGCTAAAGCTACAAATGGTCTACTAACATGAAGCTCTATTGCGGCAATGCATTTTACTTATACGTCGTGTTACAATCAATAAAATTACCTGTACAGCCTATAAGTAGCATAGCGTACTAGAATTTCTCATCTCATTCTACTAATTTTGCCATAAAATTCGAAATAAGGAATTTTAATGCATTAATATTAATACTACAACTTCATCATCGCTGTAATATATCTGCATCTACTGCATCGCTCTCGAAGATTATCAGCCCGAGTTTGAAATGAAAAATCTCATTTAGATTTTTTACGATGCCACGCGTACACTTTAAAAAGCAAGTAAAAATGTCTTTCAAAGCTATTATCTCTCTTGGTCATTCATTTTGCATATAGGGAAATAAAAATATCTCATTGAAAGTAAATATTAATTATTGAAGGAGGCTAAGGCATTTTACTGAACTGTAGCTTCTCTCTTAGGACAATATTTAACTGTACATAAAACAAAAAGCGAGCCGCCATATATACATACATAAATGCATGCATAAATTTATACATATTTATCGATCTTATCATCATATTACTACATACTACATGCGTAAGTTTTTTATATTACAGAAAGTAAAGTAGATACAGAAAAGATGGATAGAAAAACGTTAAATAGGACAAAATGGTCATCTAGTTTTAAGCCTTGGAAGTTAAATAGTAAAAGTTAAGTAGGGAGAAGAAGACGAAGACGAGTATTTATGTAGGCAATTCTTAAAAAGTACCTTGCATAAAATTCAATAAATAATGTATTTGGGTCATATAGTTTAATGATGTTGCATTCGCTACACTAAAACTAAATACCATTACCTTTTAAAATAAGGATACTACTAAGTACTGCTGCTGCGAAGGTTTTTCTTCAGTAAAATTTCAAGTACTAAGTCGTAATTGATGATGGAAGTTGAAGTCGGAATAGATGAGTTTATTTTTAGGATGACCGAGGATGAATGAGCGAGAGCGAAAGGAAAATTACTTTTGCGCTTAAAGAAAAGGAAATTCAATCAGAAAATTTGTAATATAATATAACTATAACTAGTCATAGGCAATGTTGTTTCCCTTCAAGGCTTTCCGGTACAAAAAATACATGAATGTAATGTAGTAATGCATGTACATACTGTAAACAGTAAATAGAATTTTTGGTATGTTTGGGAGCATTATCGCTTGCCCGCTTAATTCATTATTATTTAAAAGTTTTTTGTTTGCGTCAGTGTCCCGAAAATGAAAGGGAATGCTCGGCTGAAAAATGAATGAATGAATTTGTAGTAATGCATGTACATACTGTACACAGTAAATAGCATATTTGGTATGTTTGGGAGCATTATCGCTTGCTCGCTTAATTCATTATCATTTAAAAGTTTTTTGTTTGCGTCAGTGTCCCGAAAATGAAAGGGAATGCTCGGCTGAAAAATGAATGAATGAATGGCTAATTTCATTTTTAAAAAGTTTTCCCTTTTATCTGTTTGTTTGAAGCCTTGTGAAAAGAAATAATATGACCGTATGTACATATAGCAAAGTAGTAACCAAAATAAATGTTCTCTCGCTGAATAATAAAATGTTGGTTGGTGGGTCCGGAAATCCCAACTAATTTTTTTACATGAGTTCTCAATCATAATTTTTGCACGAACCAGGACCAGGAACCGCCGTTTATATACCCTTTTGGCTCGTTCGTTGATGTGATGATGGTTTCGGGAGAAATTGTGAAATTCTTTTGGAGTAATTTTTCTCAGACAGGAAGTTAGAGAGAGAAAAAAGTTTTTTTTCACCGCTGGCACTCGATAATGATAAGAATGATGTGGAAAGTTTTTATTTTGAGGACGTAGTTTAGTAGTAGTTCTCCTTCCTCCGTGCAGGCTAGAGAACATGCCAAGTCCATCAAAAAAAATCTCCGATGGAATAAAACTCCCCAGTGGAGTGAGGAGTGAGGGCTGCTTGATTCGCCTCGTGTGTTGCACTTCCTATTTCAAACCGGGGGGAAAAGAGGTAGTATAGTAACACTTGAATGGTAATGGGGAATTTTAGAAACGTAGCCAGCCATGGTTTAAAAAATATTTTTCAAGAGGCCCTTAACAGGCATTGAAGTCATTCATGCGCCATATTTTTTTAGGAAGTGGAAACGTTGTTCAAGGGAAAGCCTCGTATCAAAACTAAAGCAGTTTAGTATTACATGCATAGAACTTTCTTTGGAGCAGGAACAAAGTTTTTTGTAAGCGCTCCGCTCGAGGAGCTATCAAATCTAAGTAAAAATGTTGAATCTTTAGTGGAAAAGTCAGCTCGGAAAAAATTATTCTAAAAGCGCGCGGTTCGTTTACAAAAGCACCAGCACTAGATTTTTTTTATATTTATGTAGGTAGCCCCGTTCTTAAAGTCCGCTACAATAAAGAGCCGTCTACCTCACTTAGACCAGACGTTCAACTGAAAATACCTTACAATGCATACCTATAAGTACTTGGTTCATTTTAGATACTCACGGAACCATTTATCAATTGATTTCGTGGAAGGAGAGAAATTCAGAACCAACCTCAACAACATCGAACCCGCCGAGTATGTAATTTCATTCACTTCATTATTTTCAGTAAATCCTAATAATTTCCAGAAGCTTAAACTATACCTTTGCTAGAGTACCATACATACTGCATTGCATAGTGTGGCCTTCCTTTAAAAAAACTAGCAATTTCGAAGGAAAGCTATATTATTGGAGCGAGGTAGCAGGCTGGCTTAAGATCGATCAGAAATAAATAAAGTAAACGAAGCACAAAAATAAATATAATCTGCAATTCAGAGATTTTGTTTCCACTTACTTTGGGGGAATGAAACTGGAATGGAAAAAAAATAAAACAGCGAAGCAAAACTTCAATGCAATGCAATGTGATTCCAAATCCGGATCCGCATCCCATGCTTCTAAAAGAATATCAACTAAATAGCAAGGGAAAACGGAACGGCTAGAAATCACGAGTACCCTCACTTCATTCTCTCTCTCTGTGAAATACGATTGCATAAAAGCTTCGTTCAGAGAACCCATCTAATGCATCCATGTATGTATTTTTTTCAGGAGAAAATGTATGTACTAAAGATCTCAAGTAATTTACAAAGTATCAAGGTGAAAGCGTCTATAAAGCTTTCCGTGAATAGTGTGGAGGTAGCAAATATCAAAGTGGTCCGGTTAGTTGTTTTCACGTGAAACAATTCATCTTTTTTGCAATATCTATAATCTACATTGTACATCTACCACACGTTCCACCGAACATACTACTGCTGCTCCTGCTACTACTTACTGCACAGTATTATTATTATAATTATGTACTCTTTACAAGTATAATTTTTCACTTCCACTTTTTACTTCCAAAAAAGTTTTCCAGGATTAGGATTGGATTCATAAGGTATATACCTATGTATATGTATTATAGTTACCACATGCACAGGTATGAGGTATGAAGGAAGAATTATGAACAAAGGCTAAAAAGGGGAGAGGGAGAGAATATATAGGGCAAACAAGCGAAAAGCCTATGTATGTGTGCTGGTGGCTATAAGAGTAATCGTTCTCTTGCTTTTTGCTTTGTTCTTGTTCTTACCTATTTTTTTCCTTGCTTGCTTGCATTGACGTCAGTTTTCTGTATATTTTCCCCTGCTTTCTCCTCCAGGCACAGTGCTGCCATTGCCATTTAGAATGAGCACGCAGACGAGAGAGGGGAAAGAATATCAGAGGAGAAAGGGCAAGAACGAAGCGGAAACACTAAAATAGTTAAAAGCTTCTGTAACGCATAAATCCCGGTGCAATTTTTTTGCAAGTACGGAATCCTACACAAGAAGAATAAGTAGGTACATATATGTTTTGTTGAGCTTGCCAGTTGCCAGATTTTCTCTCTGTGTGGTAATAATAGATGCATTAAAGCGAATGGGTGGATTTTGTTTTTCTCATGATTTTCATACACAATGATAAATATTGCGTAACAAAGTTTTGTCTTTGAGCTATGTCTCTGAGTGTTCTTGTGCTCACTGCTCACCATCACCACCCAACAATAACAACAATACATTCATTCTGAATAATATGTGGTTTATGGTTTTGTTGTGCCTCTTCTGACTATGCTGACTCCAATGGACTTGGCAGAAAGTGACGAGGACGATGAGAAGCTCAAAAACAAATATTTAAAGCGTGGAAAGAAAAAAAATGTGTAGAAAAGAACATCATCAAAATCAGAATGGAATAGACTCGAGTCTCCAGTCACTCACTTTGCAAGAGTTTTTCTTCTCGCGGAAAGCTTTAAACGCTTTGAAAAACAGGGCTTAGGAGAGGATAGAAGAGGGAGAAGAAATAAAGTGGTATTTATGAAATGAGCTGGTAGCTGAACTATTATTGTTTCCCATGTCTGCGATAAGTTCACATTGCGAAAGCGAAAGATTAGCATCATGCAGTAAAAAAAGCAAAAGGGGGAAAAAGTTCCCTTTTGCAAATGGCACTTTACTTTGAATTTAGTATGGGCTTCTGATATTTCCACTGTGATAAGAAAAGAAAAGGTTTTTTTAAAGTAAAAGTTAAAAACAGCAATACAATTGCAATAATGCAACTTGTTTCTTCTGTAGGAAACGGAGGGAGTGAAAATGGACGGGGGAAATGGTGAAAACTTTTTATTCTAGTTTACCTCTCTCCTCTCCTTTCTCTATGCAATCGCAAAAGTTTTTTTCTAAATAGTTCGCTTGAAAAGGGCGGAATAATATCGAGGAAATGAATGGAATATATAAAGAAAATCGGAGTTGTAGAAAGTAGAAATGCTTTTAATTTTAGAGGGGAAGTAGTGTATGTGGAGTGGAAACACGTTGCGTTGCACTGGCTATGGCTATGGCTATGGCTATGGCTATACACGGCTGGACAAGACAAAAGTTAGATTGCTTGTCGCTTCCCAAAGTCCCATGATTCATCAGCGTAAAATATAAAGAGTTTGGTTGAGCGGCTGAGTGAGTACATTTCACTACTACTGCTGCATCCAGAAGAAGAAGAGAGTAAAAATCCGTTTCATTTTCATATCTGTGAGCAGGGAGGCCATTAAAATCTACGAGAAAATGGCCGAGAGAATGTTGTATAAGGTATATACTTATTAGGGAAAACAATAGAGGTCTGCAAAATGTTACACAAATGTTGTTGGGCGAGCAAGAGAGGAAGAAAACTTTTGGTATTCATGTTGAGTCCTTCTCGTCGTCGTCGTTGCAGGCGAGTGAGAGTGAGAACAATGCACTATACCCAGCATTTCCTTTTATTTTCTAAGAATTTAATTTTCATCTCTTTCCATCTTCTGCTCCTTCTCCAAGTCCGTATAATCAAATCAGGATTAGACTCGCTATCAGGGGGAAGGAGACGACGACTGGCTAGAGGCCTCCACCACAAGTCTAAGAGTAAGAACAATGATAAGTATAAAAAATAGAAATTTGCTCTGCTGCTGCTACTATTATAGATGTGTGCGTTATTCACTCAAGTAAATTCCAGTTTTTGCCATTTGCAAAGGGAGAAAGGGGAAATGGCGATAGCCTCGAGTCGAGCAGTATAACTATCTAAGTAAGTAAGGTTTGTATAGGAATAGAAAGTGCAGGGAAGTGAAGCAAGAACAGCAGCACAGCAGGAGCAAGGCATTCGTGGAAAAAATGTAAGCAAAAACCAAGCCTTTCACAGACTTGTCTCAGCGACAAACTCACTCAATGAAAATGAAATGAATGCATTAGAACAAAGTTGAGACCGAGCCGAGGAGGAAGCAGTGTTTACACTGTTGTTCTTTCCTATTAGAACAATTACGCAGGATCTGGGGTAATGATAACGTGTGAAAAAAGGAAAACAAGGAGTTAGTGTGGATTCCTTTCTCTCTCTTTCCCTCTTTTCGTTTCTGCCAATCGCATTTCAAATGAAACGGGATGGAAAAAAAGAAGCCGAAGGAGAAAGGGAATTTTTTTCTTGTATTTATTCCCCGATAAAAAAAACCTGACAGAATAAAGAATGATACGTTTCGCTAATCTAGAAACGATGCCTGGAGTGAGCGTTTCCAGCGAATGCAGGATAAATAGGAGATTTTTATCTTAAATACTTTCTGGTTTGTATATTTTTAGCTAAAGCGTTTTAACAAGCGCAATGCTAAATACTATTCAAGTCAAATATTTAAAAACTGGGATGAAAAAAATTTATTTTTATGAAAAAATAGAGGGGGATTTTCACCATAGCTTTAGTTTTAAAGTTTCTCCGTCATCGTTTTTACTCACTTTCTCTAAACCAGCCATTCATTTAGTAGAAGGTGGGATCATGAAACAAACAAACAAACAAAAAACCAAAAGAGAAAAGTAAAAGTGCTCCCCACTGACTCTTTTCTCGTGCTTTCCACCGCCAAATCAAGTGATAGTGATACAGTATCCGTTTCATGATTAGACGGATAAAATTGAATGAACACGGCGGCGGATATCCAATCTTTGAAATGCGAGGACTAGGACTAAAAAATGAAGTTGTTCACTCAGTGAAGTGTATTTCTTCGACTTTTACATGTTCATTCTAAAAACTCCCTCTTTTAGCTCGATATTATTTTAGCCGAATGAAATATGCATTACGTAATACTTAGCTAAGCACAGGAGTGATAATAATATCATGAGCTCGAGCTCGGCTCTGCTATTCGTAAAAGATGAGGATGAGAAGAGAAAATATTTTGAGAAACAGAGAGGAGTAGTATGTATATGCATATTCAGCAACAAAAAGTTTATTTTTTGAAAGTTTTTTGGACCGTTATTTACGACGGCTTCTTCTCACAGCAGCACAGGAGGGAAAAGGAGGAAAATTATTAAAACATGGTGAAAACATAAATAAAAGCTGAAAATTTTCCAGAGATGTAAATGAAAATAAAGTTGCTTACGTTTTCATCAAATTGGGGGCAAACTAGGCAGGGGAGCTCTAGAAGAAAAAAAATTGTTGGATGAAGAAGAAGAAGTAGAAGAAAGCACTCCACATTTTGAATTACTTTCTTTCCCTGGCATGCATCATTATTATCATTGACCGAATAAGCTGGCTTGAAGAAGAATAAGAAGAAGCGGACTAGGATTATGGCAGTCAGAAACTACGGTTTCATTTTCTCTTCTCGGGAAATAAGTTTNCTACGGTTTCATTTTCTCTTCTCGGGAAATAAGTTTACTCGGCCAGGAGTTTCCCGAGCTTGAGCTTCGTAACAATGAAGAAGAGGGCAATTGTGATTGTGAAAAGGAACATGAAGTTTTTTTGGAAAGTAAATTTGAACCTTTGCTCCGGTGAGACCATTGAAAAAAAACTTGCTACACTACTATACTACTACGGCTGCTGCTACTATTGCAGCTCCAAAGAGAAGTAGAAGGACTCAACAATTTTCATAAGTTAGGTCTTAATTTCCGGAATATAACGCATTTCCCAAGTGAGGGTGAAATGGTTGATTCTTTGAAGTTGGAGCTAATTTTCAGTGACATAGAGCTAGCTTCTCTCAAGAGCATTTTAAAAAGTAAATGCATCCTTCCTATCGAAAACCAAAGACCTAACCCAACTGGTTAGTTAAAATGAAACGCAAAATTGTCTAGAATTTTCTTAGAATTATGATTTAGGGAGACAACTGATGCGAAACTAGAGAAGAGACATGCTGAGGAAATAAAATAAAAACGAATCCAAATCTTCGTCGAATCGATCGAATCCCTAATCAAATGAAGTAACAAAGGGAAAAGGATTACCATGACTAAAATTTATTTATTTCAATTAAGGATGAAGAGGTCATATTAAATTTCACAAGGCTACAACTACAACGCTTGATAATTCCTATCCTAATCCTTGAATTTTGCCAAACGCAGAGTTTAGAACTCTAGCCTTTGTTTGAAAGGTAAGATTGAGTGGGCGTTTTTTTTGTAATTTACCTTTGAAGTCAACATGTAGTGCATGCTTTAAATATGTAATTCTGCTGACATTTTCCAGTTAATCTGTAGGTGCTTATTATACGTATCATGTTTTGCTTTGATGATAAGTATGGTGGGCTTGAGAGAGCTGGTTATTAGAAAGGAAAGGAAGGTATTTTTGCTGCTAGGGTAATTAATTATCGGGAAAAAATTGAAGAATTACTGTAAAGTAATAAGCTAGAATATGGATGGCGTGGGTGGGTTATTTTCAGCTCCGATGTTATGATCCATTTGTACATACCTACATATTTAAATTATGATCGCATTCGCATGGTCACGGAAAGAAGATTAGATCAATAGCCCAAACGGTAAGGATGAAAAAGTTAGACGCCAGTCAGGACAAGACATGATATATAGTAAATAAATTGGAACGAAAGAGAAAATGGCTCGCAGCCATAATTCTAGAGCGCAGCAAGCACAACATCGAGAAAAATAATCACAGTAGCATTAAATTACTACTACGTTATATTATGTAGTAGAGAGAAAAGGTTTGGTAAAGTTAAATGGCAAGGAAAGTGTTGAGCTACCTATAAAACATCATCATCTTGCTAATAAGGTTTAATTATAACATTTAATAACAGGAATAGGAAATTTGTTTATTTTATCCGTAATGCATACAATGTACATCCTGATTATAAAGCTTTGTTTCAAAAAGTTACCTTAAAGTACATAGATACATAGTTGGATCGGATCGATTGAAGAGAAGGAAACGCTAGCAGAAAAATCTGTACCTTAAAACATGAAATATAAATAAAAAAAGCGAAAACACAATTTATTATCATTCCTCATGTTAAATTAATTACTGTACTGTAAGTTACTGTTTGGAGAGTGTAAAATAATATTATTGCGTATGTAAATTCGAGTACGAAGAGAAAATGTGGCGTTATCTGTCGATCAGTAAACAGAAAAAAAGCGCTATAAAAATTACAAAATAAATATGTAGGTTTGTTCGTAAAATAATTTGATGAATTCTCTGGATGTAATCTACTATACTACCTATCACCACGAAAAGGAAATTCTCTTTGATTATTTTACAAAATTAGTCGTAATTAGATTATTGAGGAAAGTACATAATATACGATACGCGGAGTTTCTCAGAAGAATAAGAGGAGATGTGACTATATTCTTACCCGAAGAAGAAGAGGACGTAGACACGGAAATTTTGTTTCCGTTAGTGTTTTTCTAAAGAAATAAACTGTAGCATGTAAGGTAGTCTTTTATCATCAAATATTTTTCATTCTCTGGAGTGTATCGCTTTTTTACTCTGATGAATATTCATATTCATGCCGATGTCTGGATTGATTGTTTTTTGTAGCCAGAATAAAAGAAGAGATGGTTTGTGTACGACGCAAAACATGATACGAAAAATAAAATTTTGGCTGAAAGTGGTTACCTAGATATTTTACAGTTTTTAAATTGGCGCGTGATGATTGACACTGAGTAAATATTTTGTATGCTTGTTTGTGTTTGATGAAAGCAGAGAAAATGGGGAAGACCGAATGATAACGATGATATCAGTTTTTTATAAGACGCTGTAACTTTAACCTTTTCCGGTGAAGAAAACATGAAGCAGAAAGCGTGTGTATGCCTAAGAAACCTGCAGTGATAGTACATAATTACATTGTTTTAAATTAATAAGTAGGAGTAGCGTAAGTAGTTAGTAAGGTGTAATTTAATTATTTACTACAAAATTGTAGCTTTAGCCTTGGATGGTATGAATACATTTGTAAGCAGACGTAATATATGTACGGTAAGGTAGGTCATAGGTCATTTCAATGTTCTTGAGCGTATATATCTACGTAAATCTGCATTATAATGAGTTACTTAAAATTTTATGGAATTCGAAAATGGACTCTTAGCAGGAGAAGTCTCCAAAATAAAATATGAAATAAATGACATTGTCATCGACTTACAAAACAGATTTCTCAACATGAAGAAAAAACATCTGAAAACTGAAAAAATACATATAAAAAATATTCTACTGCATAATTATATTATATAGCATAAGGCTTAAAGTAAGATTGACTATTTACTTATAATTGACCTACATTACAATATTTCTGGGCTAAAACTACTCTACTCTACCTAAAACGATTATATTGTTCAAAGAGAAAAGAAAAAATGTGTAGATTTGTTCGTAATGATGATGATGATGATGATCAAGATAAAAAGAAAAAAATAAAGTCAATTTTTTTGTCTCAAGTTCCCCCCGAGCAAAGTTATTGACTATTGACATCGTCGTAATAGCAATAGCAATACTACTATGGCTTGATAACCTTCAGAAACATCGGTTTTTCCAGGGCATAAATTGCTAATGCCGAGTGCTCTTAATTTTTTTCGTAGTTAGGTTCGCGAATTGCGTGCATCAAGCACTTTGGTTTTATATGGACCGTCATAAAAAAACTAGAAATGAACCAAAACCAAGGATTTACTCTGTTTCTGTTTATATTGTTTTTTTTTCACCAGTTGTAGGCGGATTCCAATTGCGAGAACTTATGTTGCAATAAACTAGCATAGCCGTCCTTTCATATTCAGGAAAAGGTTAGGAAAAAACAGCATACTAGCATACGTGATGTTTTGAATAACACTTTTTTGCAATATTTTTTTCCTCTCCCAAGCACCTATTATATTTTTGGTGCCTATTTATGCGTGAATTTATGTCGCCGTTATTTTTCATCTTCATATTGTATTGTTGAGTCAATAACTAAAAAACAATGCTACGGCAACAGCCAACAACAGCAACTACCAATACATTTACACACATGCGAAATGTGACGATGACGATGTTGATGTGGGACACGGGGACACATTCATATATTTTCATTCATCTCGAGGAGATTTTTATGACTAGAGTGTGCAAAGTTAATGGGGATCCGTACTCAGATTTCCCCTCCAAAGATAGTTTACGAGCGTTTTTATTGGCACCTTGTGCGGAGCGCCGTGATATTTCACTCTCGTAAAGAGGAAAGGTAGGTGTAGGCAGGCTTATATATGAACAGTTTTAATGAATATTATTTCCTAATTCAAATTTTCAGGTTATTTGATATTTGAATGGTAAAGCCTATAAAACTGAAACCCTGTTGAGGTTGGTTGGTTAGACGGTTGAAGGTTTCAGTTTCGAAAGTACAAGCGTGATGGATTTGGCATACTACACCTTTGCTTTAAAATGTCATATTTTTAATTAATTCCTTTTAGGTTGAAGTCGCCAAATATGTATTTCAGCTAAAAATTTAACTTCCTTCAAAATGACCAAGACCAAGTAGAGATGAGATAACGAAAAATTAAATTTTTTTAAATTCTTTCCTGTGCCAAAACTCAAAAAGTGATATTGTATTGTGTGCCAATTTGAATTTATGAATTCCTTTCATTCCATGAAAAGCTTATTTAATACGAATTATATCCGGGACTTCATCTCTTTCTCTTCCCATTATATTTTCCAGCTTTCGGATGATGTGAGGAGTAGAGAAGAGAAGAGCCAAAACTAATTTCTTTTTTTCCGGGGACAAAAGAAGAGAACAATTTTCATAAGGGAAAATTAAATGACGCAATGATGATATGATGACAATGCAATGTAGAAATATTTTTGGGCTGATGCCATTTTAATAAAAGTGGCATGATTGGAATGGAATGCATGTAGGAAAAGTACATACGGACTACGGACGGACGTAATATGCGTAAACGCTTTCCCTGCCTGCCTCCCTGCCTGTCTCCAAAAATTACTGAGAGGAAGTGACACGAAACTGGAGTTTTTTTTTGAGAACTGAACTGGGTGACTGGGATGGGATGAGCCAACCAGAGAAAGTGAAGAAGAATGTATATGGAGTTCCTCTGCCAAGATTCTTCTTTTTTTTTGGCTTTTGTGATCATCAGACTATTATCCATCGTTTGCATGCCCACTGGCTTCTCTTTTCTGAAAAGTGCAATGCAGCAAAGAGAGAGAGAGAGAAAGTGAAAACAGGTCAAACGGCGGATATCGCTCACCATTTTTGTTTACATAAAAAATAGATCTAGCTCAGCCCTGCCGGTTGGAAGTCAGCGTAGACACATAACGTATGAGTAAATAGTTGAAGCTCAAGCAAAAGGCCATAATTAATCTTTATAGTTTCTGTTTGTGCTCAAGGCTTTAATCTCTTATCATCGCTAAATCATTTTCAAAGTAATAAAACGTAATCAGCGCTTTTTTGTGGGATCACAATGGAACAAAGTATAACAACAACGGACATATGCATGCATGTAAGTAAGTCACAGGTTATTTTTGTCAATGGAAATATATATATTATATTTAATCTGGGTTGAAACAATGCCGCCGTAGACGATGCTTAGTTGACGATGATGGTGGTAGTGGCATAGCAATAATATGCATTTCATTCGCAGAAAATGGCGAAAAAAGTTATTGCTACTAGCAGGACCAGAAGCGCCACTTCCACTTTTGACTCTTGCAAAAGCAAAATGCTATAAATCCCCTTCCAATCAAGCCAGCAACCGAAAACCGTTTTGCTGTTCGTCGACTAAAAAAAGCGAGAAGTTTCCTTTACATTTTTCAAAGAGTTTTTCTTTTTCAGAGAACAAGAGTGGGAGAATCAACATAAAAAAATGAATCAAGCATTTTCATTTGCCATGCCATGCCAGCCAGCCAGTCAGCCAGGGCTTTTGGCTTTGACACAGCAGCATACCTGCTGCTTTCTTTCCTAAAGACTAAAGAGTATACTGGCATTATCCTCGGTGGCAAGAGCCAAAAACGGTGCTAAATCACGGAGTGATGTCAATAAAAACCTATAATTTAGTGGAAAATGAATGAAGGGAAGAAAAAAAATTCGTATAGCGAGCAAGAGCAGGAGCAAGAGGGACCTTGTTTTTAGGTAAGTTTTTAGAGTTGGCGTTGGCGAGCAAAGCACTACTACTGCAAAAATAGGAGTTTGATAGTAAAGTAAAAATAGTAGTGTTTTTCCCTGCGAATGCGAATTATTTTGAAATCGCGTTGCGTTCAACACCCACTCACTGTTCTCGTGTTAGGCTCGAGAACATGCACTGCCCTACTAAATTTTGATGACGAACTATACACAATGCGATACTTCACCTAATAAACTTTAGACTGAATTATTGAGGCAACAACAGAAAAAATAACCCGTTTTAAAAAAGTATAATTTGAACAGACTATCAGCAAACACGACATAATCCTATTACGCAAGCGATTACGTACACACACAATGCGATAGTTCAAAACATCAACATCAACGCATCACCACCACAACAGTCCTGGAAAGCGTGAGAGGTGACTAGGTGACCCCTGTAATAATGAAAGTGAATAATTGCTTTTAAAGACTCAATTGTTCATGAAATCATAGCCCATTTGGTGTCCTACAATTTTTATATCATTATTTATATATTTAGCCTTAGTCGTTTTAATGCTATTTTGCAGCTGATTCTCGATCTCACATGACGAATAGGCGGAGATTTATCAACAGAAATTCCCAAAAAACTAGACAATTATTTATAGAGTTTATGAGGGAAAATTACAGGTTTCAAAATAAAAATGCTATCTGATTGCTCCCGGAAAATAACAATTTTCTCCATTTTTTACTGATTCAAACTTTCGAAAAGTAGGAAAAAAACTGGAGTAAAAGGATTATGAAACCCTTCATCATTATTATGTGATGCGTGCGCTTTATCCACGGCACAAACGTGCACCTTCTACCTACATACACCTACACATACACGCATATGTACATGTACTTCCCTCCTTTTTTTCCTCGTGAACTTTTAACAGCAACCAAATTCCCATTAAAAATCCTAGTAGGGGTAAAAACTTTTTCATTCGAAGGAAACGGGAAGTATTTTTGGGAGAAAAAGGTTCGTGGAATGGAACGCACATAACCGTTTATTTACTCCAGTCATAGTCATATAGATTCCTGCTCTCGCTCTCTGCATGACTGACGTCCCACGTCTTGACGTTGCTGTTTTTCACAGCGCCACGTGAAAACCACTTTGACGAAATTATCCCGGACTTTTTGGAAGTATCAAACGGAGAAAGGAATCGAGTGTGTGCAAACTCAAACACGCAACGGAGAAAGAAGACAGGTAAGGTACGAAAGGAAACTGCAAACATGCATTCGTGGAAATCTGGAATCCTATTTTTCAACTTAAAAAGTTTGTCATTGTATGTACATGAGCGAACCGGAAAAAGTACAACAGCTCATTTTTAATGACGAAGCAGGCGACATACATTATTAGCAAATAATGCAAGTACGTCCAGCGAAGCTGAAAAATTCAGGGCTCAGTTGTAAATTATGAATGATGAGGCACGCGAGGGAAATGCATTTTTTTTAGAAAAATTATCCAGGGTATCATAAATCATCATCATTATAGTAATAGTACGCATTCTAGGGATTTTTTTGTCAAAATTAAGCAATCCAAAGTTTTCCCTTATTTAATGCACTATCTCTCTAGAATAAGTTGAGTGATCCGCTGTTGTGTCGATGTCGATACGCATGACCCACAACACAAACCATACTACAATGAATCATGAAGATGTGCATAAACTAGTCATTAGCATTTTCTGTAATGTGCTCAAGCTGACACGGAACTGAACTTCGTCCCCGAGTGCCAATCAATCAGGCATGTAGATGTATGTACGTACCAGGAAGGCATGTGGATAATAATGAAAATAATAATGAATTTCATGCATGCTAAATATTCTTTGTCAGGGGAAAACTGGAGCTGCATTTTTTGCCTGATACTAGAACACCAACGCCAGCAGCAATTTTTTTTGCCTTGCATAATCAATCTTCGTACCTACGTGTTGCTCTCGTGAGTTGCGAAATATACATATGTATACAGGCAGGCAGCTATTTTGGCAATGGGAATATATATTTTTTGGAAGGAGGGCTTGTCAAAACAATCCGTTCGAACGGACTCATACTGAGTCACTGCCCTTGCCTATGTAGCTGCATATTCATTCATATCTAATTAAGTTGCAGTGCATGCACTCGCATTATTATGTACCTGGCTTGGCTTTGGTTTTCGATATTTATATGCACTCCCTGGCATTATTTTTGCAGAAAATTATGTGGCGAAAAAACAGAAACAGCAATAATAATTGCA
>JAHZNI010001383.1:0-15143 GCA_027744415.1 Seira ritae | reverse complement strand
AGCCATGTGCCAGGCAAATGCCAAGCTAAATATTCGCTTGGTTCTCATCACGTACTTTGAAGAAGACAAATGAAAAATGTCCTTGGATGGAGAGTAGGAAATTGGACATGATCCTGCCGCCTTACAAATTTTAGTCGCAAGAATAATCAAGTTTTTTAGCCGGTGACTATACATGACGCAAAACCTTATGAAATTCGTCTAATTTTGAAAAACTAAATTTGAGAGGAGTTTAGACTTTCAATGAATTTTCATTGGCACACATTCAATTTAAAAACATGAATTCCAAAGATTGAGAAAAAATCATGTATTTCTTTTTGGAGCTGCACAAATAAAATAGTAGTCCATTCTTGAACTAAAATACTCTTACTCCGCATACGTACGTATCCTTCATATTAAATACCTATTAGCCTATTACGATTTTATCTGTAAAACAATAATAAAGAAAAAAAACCACATGCGGCAACTTCGTGAGAATCAGAATTGATTAATTGGACAACACGAAAGACAGACAAACTGAAATGGAAAATTCATGCAATAGAACACATTGATTATTAGGAAGTTCATTATTCCGTCCAATTTTATTCAGGTAAAAATTTACACAAATAATGCGCGGTTGTAATGACAACATATTTGCTTAAATATAGCTTCATATTATATTCTTCCAAATATTTATTGCCATTTTTGTATGAAAATTTTCAGTTGTCAACGTACCTTTGTCACTAAAACTTGAATAACTTTGTCCATTTGTCGGTTTGGGTTGAAATTTATTCGGGTTCGTTCGAAAGGCGCAAACATCCATTTTCGAACCTCTATGTGTACCAAATTTCAACTTAATATCTTATTCCTATCGAGTTAAATCGTGTTCAGCGACAGACATTCAGTTTTTCACGTACCTTTTGTTACTAAAACTTGAATAACTTTGCCCCTATTCGTCGGTTTGGAATGAAATTCATTCGCGTTTGTGCGAAGAATCTAACCTCTATGTGTACCAAATTTTAGCTCAATATCTTGTTTCTGTCGAGAGATATCGTGTTCAGCGACAGACGGACAGCATAGACGAAAACTTGAGAATCAATTCTGATTGACGTGAGCTGAAAATTAACAGGCATATACAAACTTGCACGTTCTCTTTGTTTACCAAATTTCTGCTCTATATTTTATTCCTGTCGAGAGATATCTTGTCGAAAATGTTCGTTTCCAACGTACCTTTGTCACTAAAACTTGAATAACTTTGTCCCTATTGGTCGGTTTGGGTATAAATTCATTCGGGTTCGTCCGAAAGCCCCGACCTCTATGTATACCAAATTTCAGCTCCGTATCTTATTCCTATCGAGCTAAATTGTGTTCGGCGACAGACGGACAGCATAGACAACAACATGAGAATCAATTCTGATTCTAAAAAGCAATTTTTTCCCTTTTACTTCGTTGTAATTGTATAGTAAATTCAAGTCCACCTAGATAGAATGATGATAATAATGAGCTATTCCGATCTTTCTAATAGAAGGCAAGATTGATTTAATTGATATATGTATCATAATAAATGTTGACCACATGGAAATTTATATAATACGCTTGATTTTATTTTTCAAAACATTTAAACATTGCAGGGAGGTATTCAAGAACTATGCTTTGAGATTTGCTCGTCTGATAAAAAAAAATAATTTCCGCTGATGAGATTTATATTAAATTGTTGTGACAGTACGAACTATCCGTCCTGCATCATTGAATGTTGAAAACTGTCTTTGATTGAGCTATTAGTAGAATTAGTAGGTTGAGGTAGGAAAATTCTTATTACTATGTGCTTTGTATTTAAATGTCAATCAGAAAACACAAGCGTTTATGCAATTTAAGAAAACCAAGTAGATTATCTAAGCAACTCCATCGTGAAAAAAACTTCTCGCAAAATTATACAGACTAAATAATGCTACATCTTCAAAATCTTAGCGTAGATTGGTCAGTTATTACGTTTGTCAAATGGATAGCTAAATTATAGCATGCACGACACGATGTGCACTTAACACATCTTAAGACTTACATAATTAATAATTACTTCTTGATAGACATGAAAAAATCTCACAATAAGGAAAATGCTTTCGTGTATGCTAATGTGTAATTCAGAGATGAACGAAATTGAAAAGTTTAGAAACACCGTAGATTGAAATGATTCAAAGTAATAATTTGAGTGCTTCAATATTATGATAACGTCAGCAAACGATAACTGCCACACGGAAACGTAAAACATTCAAGACAATGAAACCAAAACCAAACATATCATGTTTACTATTCCAACTACTAATGTAATTAGTTATACTTTATTTTTTATTCTTATTCGTTAGTAATAATTAACTCTTTAAATACTCTACATCTGTACAATAATAAGCAAAAGCTTACGAAAGGAATGGAAAATAAAAAACAATGTAATTTAGAAATAGTAAATACATAACATTTTAGTGATTGCTTTAGATCCATCCATGATGACTGAAAAGGGCGGACGGATATAAAAAAATACATACCTAATTTTATCCTTCCTTTCCTAGCTTTCCAACTACAGTCTATTCGCATCAAATCCACGCACTAGCACTTGTTCACTTTTTTGCAAATTAGTTTAAAACCATATTGTGCACACCGCAAAATGCGATTTGAATCTGCAATTACAAAAATGTTGAAAACATAAAAACTCTACAAATTAATTAATAATTAAGTGAAATTGAATTAACAAAAAAGGTAAACAAGATATTAATGACTTACAAAACATTACTACTTGGATGCTAATTCTAACTAATTATAATTGTTATTTTATTGTTTTTATTATCAATCTAAATCTACACATACAGGTCTATACGTAAAATGAAATGAAGATAACAGATAAATTTCAGAACCTTTCTCCTCTCCTCCATTTGGTAATACCACTCCCATCGTGTTTAACAATTTCCACTTCCACGCATTCCAAATCAGGGAACAAGTCCCACACATTCGAAGAACGCATATCCCNTCGTGTTTAACAATTTCCACTTCCACGCATTCCAAATCAGGAAACAAGTCCCACACATTCGAAGAACGCATATCCCTAATCCCACCTCTGAAATTGATCATTCTATCGCTACATTCCTGATTGATAATAAATCGCCTGAGCTTCGCCACAGGCGTCTCATACGACTGATTATTCCAAACCAACTTTTTCAGTTTCTTTGAATGCAGCAAAAACTGTAGAGAAAAGAAGAAATTAGCCCCGGAGGAGAATTCCATTTCATCATAATTCAAGTCCAGCTCCAAATGGGTCAGGTTCGGAAGTCTTAAGAATGGAATGTCCTCTTCATAATTTAACATCCACGAGATGCAAGGTCAGTTGTTCCAAGCTCTGGAAGTTTTCTAAGAAGCTGAAAATTGACTTCAGCGTCACAGTTGATGCGTCAAACCCCATCTGCATACGTTTCAATGACCACTTTAAATTAACGACAGGTTGAATGAATTCGAGCTTGCATGAATCACTTGATTCAGTTCCGACTGAAAAGACCTCCAGAAGATCCAAGGAAAGTGAATTCGTTAACTTATTTGAGATGATGTCTGAAGAATTTTTCATTTTCGCTCTCGTCAATCCCAGGTATCACATGCAATGCTTTCACATGTAAATTGGCGCTGAGCACCTGAGAAAACACTTGGAATATGGAGGTGTAACTGTCGGAATTGAGTAAGTAGCAAATTCTCTCCAGATGTTCGAGACATGGGAAAGGGTGACTCTCGAAGATAGTTTTGTTCATGGATATCGCAGATTCAGTCAAGTAATCACAATACAATCCATTGTTGATCACGAGCCATTTTAAATTCGGCATGAGTATGGTCCATTCCTTAAAGGTTATATAGACTTGAGCTAATGTTATCCCGTGAGCCTCCAGTTCTGCCAGGTTCGAAATGTCCCATTCAAAGTGCCATACCTGACTTCCAATTATTTCCAGCAACTTGGTTGTTTTGCTCGTGAACGACGTGAATCTCAGTGGATAATCTGGCGGCTCTCCGTCATATTCTGGTAGGTGGACTTTTATCTTCAGGGATCTCAAGAAAAAGCGCTTCGCACTGTTTTTGGGACCACTGTAGTTGGACAATATTCCATTCAATTTTGAGTCCTCCGTTTCGTTCCCAGGAAACGTGCAAACGAAGGCAGCAATTTCAGCCTCCTTTTCGTTGCGCAGATTTTTTAAGATCTCGTTTTCGTACCAGTGATCGATACCGTTTCTTAAACTCTTGGAAACCTCTCGAAGCTTTGCAAATTCTGCCAAGGGCTTTTCCTGCGTTTTCCTTCGGATCCTATGCCGGTACTCTGGCTCCGTATCCAACTGACGTTTCCAGAAATGAATGAATTTCAGATTTAATATTTGCGGAAATAGGACATCACGGATGTGTCGATTCTCCAGTATTTCATGGAATAAGTCATGCACCTCCAAAGCGTTTCCAAGATCCTTTGGGCTTGCTAATTCATCTAGGATTTTCTCCCAAATCTAAAATCACAAGTCGTCATGGCAATCAGTTAAACTGTCAACGCAATACTGAGCATTACAAGCAATGTAGCAAAGTATACGCACATATTATGCCAATCTTGTTTTGTTACCTCTTTTGGAAACAATTCCAAAGGATGTATTCCCCTTTTCGATCTCATGTCACGGATTCGCTGCAAGTGGTCTAGTCTCTTCGTGTCCGCCTTGATCCTGCATTCCCTTATCCTCTCATTCTTGATTTTCAAAAATACATCTTGCGATATTCCATTTTCTTCGTGGGGAATACTCATTTTGAAACCTGAAGACGAAACGCAATTAAATATATTATGCATTAATACTTCCCAAACGAAGTAAGCAGAAAATAAATCAAAATTCGTGCATAACGTACATACACTTGCCGACTACTTTTAACTACAATTATATCGTAATTTTCAGAATACGTTGTCAATTATAATTTTTAGCAAACGTATTTAACGAGATATTATTTATTTTTATTTTACTTCTCCAGCTGAGTCAAAAAGACTGCAAAAAATGAGGAGCTGCAACAATCATGGAACTGCAACAAGCAAGCATGTCGTAATCGTAATAGAAACAAAACACAAGAGAATCAAGACCAGCTTGAAAAAAAATTATGAACTGTCTCTTGCCCGCCGAGGAAAGACATCCCTTTCTTTGTTCCTTTTTTAGGTTGTACTTGTACACTCACACTCAACAGAAAAAACATGGAAAATGTAGCATGAAAAATGCTCGCTGGATAGTTCCGTTTGGGGACATTCACATCAACCGTTTGAAATTGGGGGGGGAACGCGGGAAGCGTGACATGCCATATAACAGTTAATGGAAAAGTGCGTGACATGGGAGGGTGGGTGGTCTGAAAAATCGGGATGTTTGCGTTACGTTTGATGTGAATGTTCCCTTTGGTATCTCGTACATCTCATATCGGTTCATGATGGCTGATGGCACCTTGCACCTATTCAATCCAGGTAAAGCAATAATAGTAAGCATTTCAGTATTCAGTACTTTTGCACCAATATTTGACCCTGATCCTGATGGCGAAATGTGATCCAGGTAAACATACATGCTTTCAAGCACATCCTCCAAAAATGAGCTTTCGACTCCCTCAGCTACTTTGTAAAATTATTAGGAATTATGCGCTACTTTTGTTGTCGGTATTGTCTTGGATACTTTATCCCAGTTTTTTAAATGCCATAAGTTATAAGCTTCTTTAAGTCTCATTTGCTTTGTGGCAACCAAAGGAAAAAGCTCAAAGCAAAATGTTGACCTACATAAATATATGTATGCATATTGTAGGCTTAAGTTACAGCTATTACAGCTCTAGACTAGACTCTGTGGATTTGCTATTATTATTATCTAGGTATCTAGGATCTAGGATTCTTGACTATGGAACTTTTTGGCTGATTAATTACTGTTTATGGCTACAAATTCAAATGGCATGGTCACATTTTTTTGTGTCCACAGAGACTAGGGTTTTTACATAAGCGGCTCTAAGCTAGACATTTAATTATGATGGAGTTGTATTGTATTGTATTGTTTCGACACTAGTTCTCCGAAGCTAATTTGAAATCCGTATCCGTATGCAAAAACCCTAGTCTGGTGTGTGCAAAATGAAAACAAACGAGGAAAAGCGACCCTCCACAATATTTTACATGAAGCTTGAGATGAGATAACTACTTTAAAAACCTCTTGATGTATGTACATCATACTACATTGATAAATTATAAAAGGACGCATCTGGGAATGGAATAGCAGCGATAGCTTAACTACACGCGAATTTTGCAGTGTAACATTATTACTGGGGAGGTTAACGTTCTTGCCCATTACGCATCACTGACATGTTTATCATCATAAGAACAAGTGGGCATTCACAACCGAGCAATCTTGAAAGGTTATAGTTATAAGGAAGTACTGCATAAAATATCTCAGATTATAATATGTAATACAAGTTTAGTTTCCTTTGTCGAAGTCGAATCGTCATTTTCGGATCTTCCCACAGGCAAAATGGTTCTCCCTTCCCATAGTTCATCTCCCGACAAGACAAGCCACCGGGTTGCTCTTTTCATCTCCTTTTTCTTCCTCTCACCATTGCATAAGCCTTATGTTGTTGTTGGACCATAAGAATCGGATTAAATTACGCTTTGCTTGTCGCAGCATTTATTTCTACCTTATACATTAGATAGAACGTGTAGCGAGTGATAGATTGAAATCTTTCATAAGACACCAAATCCAATACACAAACATGCAAGACCAACAAGTATATCAAGCGCAAGGAGGGAGAATAAGCCAACAACATTTCGATACAGTCACTTTAATCCGATTTAGCTCTTGGGACGAAATAAATAAATATATTTAGGGCTAACACTGCTAACAGCTAAATAATCTTGGAATTATTATGCTCCAGCAAGCAAGCCACGACTTGGATCGATCGGTCCTATACAAATCTTGTCCCTTTCCATTCCATACCCTACTAAAATGCCAAAACCTCCTTTCAACATGACAATCAATCAATAAATGTATTACGTTTCTAAGCAGTTCAGCTAACCATTATGTACATCATATTATGTCGTGCTACAGTTAATGTAACATTATAATCTTGTTTACATAATTGCCATGATGACGATGCTTTATTTTAATTCCATCAAATAAGACGTAATCAAATATCTGAAAGGAAGTGATTAAACATTCCATGATTAAATTAATACCATGATTTTGTTTGCTTGCGTCGTAGGGCAGGATCATCCTGTCACAATGACATGACAGTGACAGGTGATGACATTTCCTATCAAGAATTTAAAACATGTACTTAATAATCCGTTACATACTATGTAATTAGTCCCATCTCATAACTGACACATGTCACGATGACATGACAGTGACAGGTGATGACATTTCCTATCAAGAATTTAAAACATGTACTTAATAATCCGTTACATACTATGTAATTAGTCCCATCTCATAACTGACACATGACATGGGTGATGTGATGGGTCAGACATTGCATCATAACCTCAACTAAGCTTCCTTATTCTTCTAGGAGAAAGGCTAAAGGCATTGACATGGAAACAGTAAACATGCATAGGTACATGATATTATGATGATGTCTTAAGTCTTGAGCAACATGCATGGATGCGGAAGGTTCTTAACCAGCAACACGGTCTAGGCCTAAACTAGGTATACATCTTCTAGATCTATACAAATGTATCATATCATACTGCGCAAAAAGGTGTCGTCGTTGTCATATGGAGAAAATTTTCCGAGACATGAGCTACAGTAAAGTTCTAAACCCTACCTTAAAGTCTATAAGCTAAAAAGTTTAAAATTATATATGAAAAACATACATTACCTCATTTCCGTATCTCTTTTGTATCCCAGTGAAAGCTCATGATGACAAACAAAATGGACTCCCTTAATGATCTCATTTGTTGTCAGTTGCTTGTCACATTATTGTCTTCCGTAAATTAAGTTACAGTAATTTGATGCATAACAACATCATTTCAGTTTGCATACTTCCTGCTGTTGCTGCTGCAATATTTGAAAATTAAGTATTTGGAAATTGTGAAAGTAATTCATTTCCTCTAGCTCTAACACAGCAAAACTGAAGTCTGCAGAGAAGGATGAAGAATTTTCGTGAGACGATGTTTTCATGCATTATACATGCATGAATTTTACTGCAACGACAATTTCCTCGTCAATATTTATCAACGTGCAGATTTAATCAAAAGGACTAGGCTCCTGCTTGCTTTCCACAATATCATTTGCCGGACCATGATGTATTTTATTACCATGCCTATGTAAGTGAAAGCACGAAACTTTCTTCATACATACATGCATATAACTAATATTATACACCATAAAATGTACAATTACTGTAGGTATTCAAAACTCCTGTTGCTTTGCATTACTCTGCAAGTGAAAAAGGAGGAATGGAAATTTTTATTGTCTCTTTTTCTCTTAGCGAATGTCGATATGGACATGCAAAAGACAAACGCTGCCGGGTAAGCTAATGTCCATATAGTTCATCCATGGTAGTATTATATTACTTACTTAATGCTTGTCGTCGTATTGTTTTATTGATCGCTTTTAAAAAAGGAACATGGAATGGAAAACTGTCCGTGTCCGTGACATATTTATTTTCTCTCGAGCTTCAAGCGTTATTGGATCAATGAAGAAGATAGTATTACACTGTGTGCCTAAGTAATTCCTAAAGTAAAAATAATGAGAACTTGAGAGCAATAATAACATGAAAAATTATACGTGTGTGCCCTTCTGGCCGCTCACTCAGGTTCTATATAAAGTTCTTAGATAGTTGTTGTGTGACTAGACAAGGCTCAAGTTTCGAGTTTCAATGGCCTAGTGTAAAAATAAAATTGTTTTTTCAATTCTCTCCGAGTTTTACTTTTAGTTTTCCAAGTCCATTCTAAAGTTTATTTATTCTTCATTTCATCCAACTTTTTCTTCTAAGATGAGCCGCACGAAGGATTTCCAGGCGGAGCTTCTAAATCTCAACAGTTTACTACAGGCGTCAATAACGGAATTGAGGTACCGCTGCGAAGTGTACAGGCTGAGCTTAAAGTGTATACGAAGAGTCCTCCTAAAGGTTAAAGAGGAGAGTCGGCTGAGATTTCTAACCACAAGCCGGAGGACCTACCAAGCATATCTTCTCGTGAGTCAGAAGAATGCTCTAATGGGCATTGGAAATGTTGTAAGGAAAGCATCAACTTTCATTAATGGCTACTCCCTTGTCGACAAGAGACTTTTTCAGCCACCTCCTCCCAAGCCTGGCTGCACGCCGATAATCACGAAAGGCAAAGACATGAAGATGAACATGACGACGACGTCGACGACTACACCAACATCAACGACGACGACATCGTCTCATAAAAAGTAATGATCTCTAGAAAGCGTAGAGAAATCCTTCTTTTCCCCTCCTCCGCAAATGTAGTTAAGGGAAGAGATTGAATGGAATAAGGCAATAAAAATATGATCAAAGTTCTATCTTGGGATGTGATTATTATTATTACCGAGGAAAAATTGCATGTCCCAAAACACTCGGTCGCATTGGTTTGGTTTGGCATTTATTCCTATTCTCTTTGTGTTTATGTAGACCATTCCCGTCTCCAGCTATTGCTTTGAGTGACGGCTGCGAGCAGTCTGAGACGAAATCAAAGACTTCAACTTCGTCCACTAAAGACGTAATGGATGTTTTGCCTGAAGTAGATGTACCTGCACGTGAAGACGGGGAATTATGCGAATCCGAGTCTGAGACCAAGTCCGAGAAAACTGAAGAGAAAGTTGAGCGGAAGAGAAAGAAGACTACTCGAGTAAGCCATGGGAGCAGTAGTGGGAAAAGCAGTAAAAGGAAAAGCGAGAAAAAGAGCAGGGACAGGACAAGCAAATCAGGGAAACGGCAGGTAAAAATGAAAGATAATGAAGGCAGCAAGGTGGACACATTACATTCTACGAGCAGAACAAGAGGCAATAAGGATGTGGGATCCAGAATTTCAAAAATAGATTCTCGTGGACACGGACACCGGAAAATTAGTAAAGCAGATCAAGTTTCAAGGACAATGATGGATCGTAGTATGACGGGAAGAGGAGTTCAAAGACATGCAGAATCTCGTAGTAATAAAAGTAATAATAGCAGTGGCGAACGTGGACAGAAACAGAACACTAGGATACCTTCACTCCTCACCATGAGAACGCAGATGGGCAGAGAATCCAATTTAACTTACCGAAATGAGAGACAAAGGGGAAAATCTTTTACGATTCATAATAATAAAAGCGTTGACGACGACAACAATGATGGAGGTAAACTGCGGGATAATGTGGGAGCTGCTGGACGTGCTTCAAAAGACCGAGAACAACGCAACAACGAGGACGACGATAGGAGAAGAAGCCTTCAAAGGAGCGGTGGTGGTGGTGGCTCTAGCGCTTGCCATGCATCCCAATCTCAAACAAAATCTCGCTTCAGAATTGACCTTGATCGCGAACGACACCGTCATCATCATAATAACCAAACACGCCAAAATAAAATTAGAGAGAGTTTGGCCATCATGCGAAACCGGAGAATCACTAATGCAAACACCAGCTCATTTTCTAGTAATAAGCGTAATACCACTACTACGACTGCTACCCGTCAAGGTCAAGGCGTTGCCCGCCAGTATTTACATCAAAGACGTGGCAGTGGTAGTGGTAGTCATAAAAGTGGTCATAATCAATATAACTATAACAGACTCAAATTGCCCTCATCCACTTCGAACCAGGAAATCGACAAGGTGAAGAGGGTAAGGATTGAAGCGGATGATGATGATCAAGGGAAACAGCAATAAGAACAGAGAACCCTCAGAGAAGGAATTACAACAAGGAAAAAAGGCAATGATAATACTGCATCAATTGATTAGATGTATACTTTTATTGCTGAGCCTTTATGAGACTTATAGGGCATGTGCACGTGCAATTTATTCAATTTTATGCATTACTTCAAAAGATTGCTCGGCACATGTTCATACATATTTATGTAACTACATAGGTTCATATAATTGTTTCTCTAGAATAGAACCTAAGTACATATGGCTAGACTCAATCATATTAACTATAATAACTATGATAATAATATGTATAATCAAGGAGCATCATCTTCTTGTGATACATTATGTACATGCAAGTAAGTAATGCATGACAGTTACGTTCTGCTTTCAAGTTGAAAACAAACAACCAGCAGTTTTCAGCTTGATGAACTTCGTTAAGAAAGGAAGTTACTCTCAGTCTCAGTTCCTTTCACTGACTCACTCAGACAGATCAAACGAAATATGTACATGATGATGATGATCATCATCATGATGTGATGGGATGATGATAAAAGCTTTTTAAATTATATTAAGCATTTGCAAACATCAGGCAAACGCGTAATGTCCTCTGGAAGGCAATAAATACAATACCTACACCAAAAGAAAATATTTCGCTTTCTCCGCTTTCATGTTTTTAAAACGCAAACAGAAAGTACCGGAGCAAAAAATGTTCAAATCTATCCGAGAGAACATTAAGCGCAAATTATTAAGTAAATATTATATCGACACACATAAAATATGGAACTGAGAGTTAGTTTTTGAATCACAATTGCGAATGTATTTATTTAGTTTAAGTGGCGAATATTCCAACATTATTTTTAATAACTCTTCTCACCATCCATGACCTCAAAGCAATTTAATTTTAATAATATACATAAATATGGCACTGTACCATGATGACATTTTCCTTTTAAAAGCATGCAAGTAAATACATACATATTTTATGTACATGTAAGTATGTTTACAGTTTAAGTTAGAAGCTCTTAGAATCAAAGAAAGTGGAATACCTTCTGGTGTGGAAATTTGTTTTAAAAAAAGTTTAGAAAGCTGTCAAGAAATTGTACTTTGTAAACCTGAGCCGGAGCAAAATCTGCACGGGCACAGGCGGGGCAAAAAACAAGTACAATTCTGCGAATTTCTCTTTGTGTACTTATCTAATATCACAGAAAACACTTAAGGTAAGCTTAGTAAGCGAGTCAAGGATTTAGCCTTAGGGTTCACTTTAGTTAATCAGCATTAAATTTATTTGTTAAATATAATGTAACTAAGATACTAAGACGAATGTTATTGATCACAATGAACTTATGTATTATGTACATATGTACCTAAATAACATTATTAAGTTGCCAAAGTGATAAGTGGATTTAAGTGTTCTAATAAAAATTCTTCAACGGAAGAGTGTTCTTGAAGCAGTTGTAATTGACAGACGAGCTTATAATTAGAACGCTCTATGCACGTGTACTGTGTACTAATACTGACATAATTGGCGAGAAGAGGAGGGAAGCTTCTTAAAATTCTGAAAGTGGAGCTTTCTGCATCATTCAACGGGTTTCCTTGTATTTATTTGATGAAAACTAATTCTTTAAAATGCATCCCAAGGTGAGTAGAACGTTTTAGGCCTTGAGAGGATCATCGAATCAACACTAAAATACCTGATGGGTAGCCACGTGTATGTACTTATTTATCATATAAAAGCTTATTTTTTTGAAAGGCTAGGAGCTTTGCTGAGATTGACATTGTCATAGAATTAATTAGTTTTACTATTTTCGTCTATACACCACAGCATCGAACTGTATTTTATTTTTATTGCGGGTTAAAAACAAATTTTCACTTTATGTGGCTCATTAAGAACTATTTTTATGTGAGGATCCTAAATCATAATATTTTGTGGAAGTAAAAATATATTACAGGGAAACCTTCCAATACGTGTAGGACCAGCTCTTTGTTGCTAGTTTCACTCGACCAAGTTCAGCTCAGGTAAACTTTCTGTCACTTAAATGTCATTCTCACATACGACCTGGCTTTGATTTAGACATGGTGATCATGATGGCGTTTCGCATTAGCAATAGCGGTCTCGTCGACTTTAAGTAAACATGTTTAGTTTGATGTTCTGTTCACTGCGCACGTATAATGAACTCTGTATTGATGAAACTTTAGAAGTTTAAAAGTTGTTTCATATGAATGTAAGCTCTCTTTGCATACGTCCATAATTATTTTCGAGTTTCAAGAATTTCCATCTCCTTTGTAAATGCAGCCGCTCGCGCTCTGCAGAGCCCGTGAAATATTCCTGGAAAGCTATTCAAAAAACACAGAAACGAAAGGATTCAACACCGGCTCCACTCACACACAGTGTTCAGTGTGTCATTTAGTCAAATGTCACATTCACAATCAAACAAACGAACCATGTGAATATGAAACCAATGCCACCGCAGCAGAATCAAAAATTGAGAAGGCTCTCGGCTCGTGGATGTTTCAACGAAAATGTGGGACAAAAAATGCACTTACATACTACGTTTTTTGCTTTTAGATCCTATTCTGCCCCTTTGACAATTTCACCGTAAATGTAANGGATGTTTCAACGAAAATGTGGGACAAAAAAATGCACTTACTATGTTTTTTGCTTTTAGATCCTATTCTGCCCCTTTGACAATTTCACCGTAAATGTAAATGTAAACAGAGTTAAATTTTTATATGCCTTTTAGATCAATGAAAAGCATTCGGGAGAAATGCGACTGGCATGAACGTCCGGAGTTCAATTAATAAACCAACTTCAAAAGACGTCTGATAAATATTTTCGTGGACTTGTTTTCTCTTCATGGAAAATATTTTGGTTTTATGGTATTTGCCACATTTCCGTTGAATGGAGGACAAAGCATTAAAACATCAGCAAAATATGTGAAGTGAAAAGTTATTGGCAATAGCTTTTTGCAAATGTCAATTATAAAACAGGGAGATGGTAGTTAGTACAAAGAAATACATAGCATAATATATTTGTTGTCACAATATTTTCGTAAAACAAGTTATTTGACAAAGCAATATTATTCCAAAAAGGGATAAGTGCCATATTCTTGTCTTCGCGATTTGCAAATCCCTTTGTTTGACGTAAGAAGGAATTGGAATTAGGTTCTATGCGTCAAGCAAAATGCTCCATTCATTCTGGATTGGATAAAATAGAAGATTCATAGAATAGACCCCCTCCAATCTACGACCTACTACCAACTACTGTGAGTAGCTCTCATTTTCCACTTCAATTTCACCGTAAATGTAAATGTAAACAGAGTTAAATTTTTATATGCCTTTTAGATCAATGAAAAGCATTCGGGAGAAATGCGACTGGCATGAACGTCCGGAGTTCAATTAATAAACCAACTTCAAAAGACGTCTGATAAATATTTTCGTGGACTTGTTTTCTCTTCATGGAAAATATTTTGGTTTTTACTACCAACTACTGTGAGTAGCTCTCATTTTCCACTTTCGTGACTGTAAATAGCATGTCTCTTGTTTTCATTCTATTCTGACTCTGGCGTCTTCTGGATAGGATAGATGAGCGAGCTATGTTAGCTCATGAAGAAGACAAAAGAAAAGCTAATTTATTGTAACTGTTGAGCGTGCACATATCTCTTACCTCTCCCCCTCATCTCTTCTTTGTGGCTCATTCAAAGACAACTTCATTACTGCGAAGAAAACGGCTTCAGCGTGTTTCAGTGACTGCACTTTCCTCGGAAATGGAGAATGGAAAAGTCAAACAGTGGCTCTCTCTCTACCCTCTATAGCTTTAGGTAGTTTAGTCAGTAATACGTAAATGATAACGGGCATATTAAAGTGGAAACTAAAGACAAAGGAGTTTCTACTTCCAAGTTTTCCTTCGCTCAAAGTGAAAGTGAAAAATTTGCTCGTAGTTTTTAATAGTTTTTGTCTACACCATCTCTTCTTAAGCGAAACATGGCATGGCAAATTGTTCTCTCATAAATCCTGGCTGGCAAAAATGCTAGAAAGACAGCTTGAAACGTGCGTCCATCCATGGACCAAACTTAGCGTGTTTGCTCAAAAATGCCATACCAACTGCAAAGTACTTTCTCTTTAACTGGAAAGTAAAAGCCAAAGCTTTTACAATTGTAAGCACGGACTTCACAATTTCTCACATCATCATCTCATCTTCTTCGCGTATGAAGTCAAAGGAAAAAAACTTTTTGCAAGTTGTGAAAGTTAAACTAGATAGTAGGTAGGTTGTAGAATACCTTATGCCACGGTTCTTTGCTGTTTTTGTTCTTGACGAAGATGCATGCAT
>JAHZNI010001382.1:0-16139 GCA_027744415.1 Seira ritae | reverse complement strand
AATTTAAAAAGTCAATGATCTGGAATAATATCTCGAAGTATTTCGAAACTAACAATCAAAACTATTTGCGTTGCTTGATTCATATGATTACGAATTAATAGCAACACACATTTTAATGTAAATTTATGCTTTGTTAGTTTGTTAGAAACAGCAAAGCAATGCATACAAAATCTTCATTCTTCATATTACTGACTTTTTTATGACCATTCTTTGTGTGATTATCGGTTGCAACATTTATGAGTGAGTTTACTGAAGAAAAAATTTTGTACTTTTATGTAAGCCTCACAAACTCAAGGTTATTTCCTAAGTTTCTCATCTTTGCTGTAACAACAATGTCATGCTTAAAAACGTTTCATAATAATGTCTCCAATCCCAAACTTTCAAAAATTTTATGTTCCTTTTTCCTGTCCAAACTGAGACGCGTCTCATATCCAGTATAGCAATAGCATGCCATCTGAAACATTGGCTAGATGATAGATTCCAAATAGATAATGAAAGTAGTTGCATGTATATACATTAATTTCATGCTTCACCTTCAACATGAGGCGCGTGGCCACGGCCACTGCACTCCACCGCATATAGCGATCGAAACTGACCTTTCCATACATAAGTACGACTAATAGCAAAAATTAAATCTTCTGGATATAACGAAAAATAATCGTTAAGTATTATTATTACACAAGTTGCAGGTAAAAATCCTGTCTCGTCATAGGTTGTAATTCATTTAATGCGTTATGTTATCAAATACAGAGTCTTACTTTCAGCGCATTTTCCTGGCTTTCGTGGTAAAAAAACGTTGTAGAGGCAGAGACTGAGCTACTAGAACTATTAAAATATTGCTTACAGGTACTAAAGCCCTCATTTTATCTTGAGTGCTATCAAGAATGTTATCTCATGCCTTTACCTACAACGAACTGAAAATAAAAAGGGCAACGTGAGAAAATAAAGAACCATACATAAAAAATAAATCCTTATGCTTTTTAGCTTTTTAAGCCACTTCAACACAATTAAGCATAATATTATCATAGTTAGAATGGATCAAGTTATGTTTTAAGGTTTTCGACGTTTCTTTGCAACATTTTGATCGTGGACACTTAAAGTGATGCTTTCACGCTCTAATGCATGTTTCTTTTGGGAAGAATGCTCATGTTAGAGACATTTTCTGCAACTTTATGGACAATTCAAGGTCATCGATATTTTTCACTTTCATCGAAAGTAAGTTTACATTTAACAGCACACGTGGTTTAATGATTTTCGGACTCAAAAGAATGTTTCTGCATCAATGTCAATATTACATGGCTAAAATTGTTTTGGGTAAGACTACGCTAACATGACAGTGATCATTTCAAAATCATTACATAGTTCATTTTTCTGCATCACATCTTTTTATTTTTGTGGACGAAGCTGCACAGTGTGATGCGCCAACATATTAGCATTAAAATGGTTCATCTCATCAGTGATTCGAGGCCATTTTACTAACGATGATGAAGAAGTATCCAACTACATGCCAGTTCACAGTTCATACGCTAACATAATAATTATTGTTGCTCTGTCGCACAAACTAGAGCTACAACTCTCATCCAGCCTGAAATATTTGTTGAAAATACGAAGTCTCAATTCAATGCAAGATGTTTTACATGGGACTAAATGTTTTCTGACACGCGAAACAATTAACGCCTTCACAACCACAAGTTAGTATTCTGTGGACTCAAGTAATTAGCAAAATTTTAGTTTAATTAAGCACTCCTGCTCTGCTAGAGCGTCTCTTTATGACGAATTGCTTTAAAAAAATACATTACCAACGTGCGTTATGAATTTTTTTGATGCATGACTTATGCTTTTCTCTTTGAACAGATAAAATTCATTGAGTCACCTTGGTCTTTCGTTGACATCGTTTCTGTTTTTCGGAAAAGGTTACAACAATGAAATTGAAAATTTTTTCTTTTTGCTATGGCATGTGTTGCTTTGGCTCGATCTGAGGAGATTGAGAGGGGGAAATTGAGAATAAAGGTCTCCGGAAGGTAACCCTGGCTATTTCAGCAATATCATCTAAAAATAATAGGACTGTAGAATCAATACATTGCTTTTAATTTCCAGGAACCTACTGGACAAAGATGATTTTGGTAGGTGTGATAATTTAAAGTTCAAATGCCTTACATGAACGGATTTGTGATATAAAGTTTCCTTCTGATTTCCTGTCATTAGGTACTAGTGATCCTTACTATATAGTATCCTACAGCACCGACGAAGGAAAATCGAAAACAAAAATTTTGCGAAGTGACACAATCACCGACCAGGAGAATCCCGATTGGGGCAACGTCTTCACATTTGACTTTGATAGGAGCAAAAACCAGGTAATCTGTAATCTGCAGCGCATACATTTCATTATTTTATGGGCTACTCTATGCAATTTAGCTGAGATTATTGCATTGTGAATGCATTTGAAGCCATAATTATTATTTGTTTTGCAATTCGGAACAAGTATCTCTACTTCCACGTTTACGACGAAGACAATTTACGGGAAGACGACAGTAAGTGCCTTTTCTTTCACTTGTTTATGTACTTTTGGGGCGTTGGGGTTTCGTCATTTAAAAAAAATCAGGACATGAGTATAGGTACGTATTTTAAAACTTTAAATAGCACTGGGCAGAGTCTGGATCAATGTTGCCGATTACGTGGATTTTCGTCATTTAAAAAAAATCAGGACATGAGTATAGGTACGTATTTTAAAACTTTAAATAGCACTGGGCAGAGTCTGGATCAACGTTGCCGATTACGTGGATAAAGGGCAATTTGTCAATGCTAATCTCGACAAAGGAGGGTAAGTACATCATCGAAGAAATTTCTAGATCCCCGTCCAGACTGGCAAGGGCATGCGTGACCACATCAACTTATTTCTTTGCAAAATAATAGATATTAAAATTAGAAACTACATTATCTTTACTTCTATGCTTACAGCTACTTAATCATCAAGTCTGCCGATCCAGCCACTGAAATGCGAAGCGGGAAAGCTGGTCATCTTGCATTGCCACATGGAACTCCAGATAGCCAAATACTGAGATTCACACTCTCCGCGAGGTAAAGAAGGATATTATATGATACTAGCATGCGTGGTGTTCCAAAATAATCATTTTAGAGAATGATCTAATTTTTCCTCATCGTAATTAATTTGAATATTATTTACAACGTTTTAAAAGCAATCTTCTCACGAAAGATGACTTTGGCTTCATTCCTGGAAACTCAGATCCATACGGTATGGCAAGCTGCATGACTAAATAATTAGTCTAATTCATATGACTCTTTGACGTGAGCAAACAAGAAGTGTTTGTAAATTATTTATAGTGATTGTTACTTCCACCGATGGAATAAACGGGAAGGAAAAAGACGTTGGAAGAACAAGCACAGTTCCTAGCTCGAGCAATCCAAACTGGCCTGATGTGATGACTTTCCGATGGAACAGGAACTTGGACCAACGCCTACATTTCAAACTCTACGATGATGATAAGCTGAGGCGGGACGACAAGCTGGGTCAAGCTTGGATGGAGGTAAAGATACATATATTCCTACCCATTTTTTCTAACTTCAGCTTTCAGATGGAAATATAATTTTATTTCAAGATATAAACATCTCTCTTCAGGTTAATGACTATGTTGCCCATGGACAAACATTCACGCTTCTTTTGCCAAAGAAAGGGTAAGTATTAATCCAATCAGGCGCGTATCCTTCCAAATTTTTCCAGGAGGGGCGCCAGAGGGGACAGTTATGTATAAGGAACTAATTTGCATAATTCCTGTCTATGTATTTTGCATTGCGCTAGCAGATTTCAGGGGGGCAGATCGCTCCCCCTGTCCCTCTATGGATACGCCCCTGAATCCAATACATCATGTATCTGTTCTAATATTAAATTATAAGGGTTCCGCTTGCATATAAGGGTATATGTATGAACTTAATCAGGAAAGGAGAAGCTAATAATTAGAAATACGAGATTAATTTTATTGAAATTAGCAGGAAAATTCAGCAGGAAAGCCGTGCGTTTAAAGCAACTTCATATTTACATTTTTACACGTTTTTGCAACAAAGCATTGTTCACAATATTTACTATTTACAATTCACGAGAAGATTAAACTATAAATTTCAAATTGAAAACACATGCGACCGCAAATGCTTAACAAAATGCTTTGTTTCAATTTTAATATTTGAAAACGAATTATCCTTCAGAGAAAATGGCCGAAGACATCGAACTCTAAACGAAGATGAAGCAAAAGTCTTCTTTCACGTTTACTACAACAATGATAAAAAAGCTAATTAAGCATAAGTTGAGCTGTCTTTGGAGTGAGGGAGTAGGTAGGAAACCTGAAATATCCGAACCGTAAAACTTACTAATATTTTCTGTCTTTTATTACAGAATTTTGCGGATCTCAAGGGCGTGAATACATTGACTTACGTGCGTGTTCTACACTTCATTCGTTCCACTAAATTGGTTAAAGATTGATGGACATTTGTACTAGACATCATTGCTACATGTGCGTACTGTTGTTACTACAATAAATTCAGTAAACAGGTTTGGAAGCATGTTACATAAAACTACATTTACATCAACTGAATGTCATCTAATTATTATTCTAAACTTATGCAATATTGTCACTGTCCCGATAATGCTAAAATTCCGAAATGAAAGAGTTTCTGCTGATGAAAATCTCCATCTTTGTGTTCGAAAGAGGAAAAACACAGTGTCAAGATTTGAACCTTGGATGCATTTTTATGTTTTAAGTTTGATGATTGAATATAATACCTACTAATAAGCTATTACGGCAGATGCCATGACTTGCTTATATCGAGCAGCATTTTCGCATAGGCAATACAAGCATATATCTATTATTCAATACCCACGATTTCATACTGCGTTCTCAATTGAGCATTTCAGTAATTGCTATTATTATTAAGCAGCGAAGCTGCTTTATGCGATCACCTTGTCCGTCCGTCTGTCACAATCTTTTTCAAATGCACGTAACTCGCGGTTAGTTGACACGCTTGACCCCAGACTCGACTGAAGAGAGTTTCGACCATGCAAAATCTAGTGGTGACATCGAATTTGCAAATTTTAATCGCAAGGTGGTGCTAAAAATTGTGAAAGTTAAATTTTATATACGTATAGGGGCAATTGGGTGTCACAAGTCGACAGATTTAAATTTTGCAATTGACCTTGGCGCAGAAGTGGCCCTAAAACTTGCAAATTCGCAAAAATGAGTTTAACAAGTCAGTAGATGTAATTGGATTAGAGAAATCGACAGGTTACACCATACGGTGCCAAGGTGGCGCCAAAATTTGCAAAAATTAGTTTAACAAGTTAGTGGGTGTAATTTAAACAGACAAATCGTTTGGTATTTCATGTGACGGCTAAGGGGTACCAATTTTGGCAAATTTTTAAAATTGAACTATTTGTCAAAATTGCTCAGCAGTTATGACAAAACTTCCCGAATTTTACAAAAACACTTTTTATTCTTATTCCTCCTTTCGCTGCTTTTTTACAATTTTACCGAGTTTGATTTATTTTATTATTTTTTTAATAGCATTTTACATGCAACTAACTAGAATTGACAATAGTATAATACTTACTTAGAGAGATTTATTCTGAGGACCTACTCAAATACGAGGTAAATTCTATCAATTTGTTGCAATATTTACAGTATTTTTTCGTTAGTTTTTCTTTATTATCCTTCACTGAACAATTACATGACCTATGCCGTATGCATCATACAGAATGAAAGCATTGCAGTGCACTTCAGCGGAGGAAAAAACTATGTAAGAGAGGCGTTCGTGCTTAATTATTGTTGTTTTTCCAACAATAGCATGTCGACAAACCGAAATAGAGAAAATTCATATAATTTAAGGGGCGTGTCCTTCTCAATGAAATTGGACGAGCCTAAGCAGATCTTTAGGTGCGTGCAAGATTTAATCGTTCTCTTTAGAATCCTTTTCGTTCTCAGGTTACCCCTGATATTTACATTTGCTTTAGCTATTAAAGCTGTTGACATAGTATGAATGTTTCCAGCAAACCCACACATGATGACGGTCATCATTGACGTCTGAAGAAGCAAAGTCAGCACCGCCGCTTTAACAAGAGGGGGCATGACTGATGTAGGGGCACGGAATGCTGCATAGCCCCATAAGGTAGCCGCACAAGATAGACCACACAGGCATAATAGAATCACAGACGCGCTGGTAATATTGAATGCCCTGTTTATTACTTGCAACTGACGATAGAGTTGGATGATTTCCACGTTCTTCCTTCCAGTTTGGAGGAATCTGAAATTAAAAGGGTTGATATTACCACGACGTAGTTACAAATGGACTTATGTAACAGGGACATGGAAGATCATGGGGAGGATTACCGCCCATAAACACCAAACCCAAAAACCTCAACAGACAATTTTACCAAACCCAAAATCACCGAAGACAAAACATACAAAGGTGTGCCCAAAAACTCCAAAGGCCGACTTTATCAAATAAATAGTCAAACATCATTTCAATTGTTTGAAATAGGCCTGGGTATCGATGAAATGAACAGCGAAGACATTTTTTAAGTTGAGCTCAGTGTTTTAAAAATTCCATCTTAAATTTTTTCGAAATTTAAGTTTACTATATGGTTTGAAAAATTCAAAAGACATGCAAAAAATTAAAATAGGAGACAAATGAAAATATGTGCAGTAACAGCGAAACCTAATTTGCAACAAATTTGTGAAAACACGCCTTAAGTAGTTACAAGTGGAATCACATTGGAGTTTCCCAAATACACGAATGATGCAAATATCCTGAAGCTACTGATTAGTTTTTCTACAAACTCAAATCGACAAGGCCGTGAGTGACCCAAAAATAATACGGGTCTAAAATAAATATTTCTAGTGCTTCTCACTTTTAAGATAACAACATTGTACAAGTAGATGAATACAGAAGCATTCCGAACGTATTTCTATCTATTTCATGTAGCATGTCTTTGGGATTTTTGGTAATTAGGGCTCGTCCATAAAGAATGTAATGCCAAAAAATGAAATTTTTCGGACCCAACCACCCCTTGTTTACTTTAACTGTTGCAAAGAATTGATTGTTACTGAAATCCCTTATGAAATGAACATCCGACACAGTCAGCAGCGCTCATGTCACAAATAGACAGCGGTAGACACCTGTCCACCCGTAGGTGGCGTTACGTTCGTTATGGAAGAGTCCTTACTTTGAGGATTTTCTAGTTTAGGTTTGGGTAAATTTTTCCATTGGGGCTTTTGGGTTAGGTGTTTTTGGGCACCCACCCACGGGGAGACCTGCGTTTGCCAAATCAGATGCATTGTATTTTCTCTTCGTAATTTTCCATGCCCATTCCAATGACACAATGACAAGGTCAGCTCAATATATTACCTTCCCAATCCAGACACCAGAGATGTTTGAAACCACACGCCCAAAAGTATATGAGTAAGACTGGTGAGCCCAATATTCATAGTATTGTAGTATGCGACCCAGGACAAAAACGCGGAAAAAACCTTCAGCAGGAACCACAACACATTTCCTTTGAAGCAGCATAAGCCAAGATGCGCAAATACGCCAGCAAAATAATTCAGCGGAAAGCAAGGAAGCATGAATGACGCTATGGCTGTGACAATTGGAAATACGATTCCTGTTATTCTGAATCCATTCACTAGAATCCCTATCAATTTCTTGTCGGCTACTTGTACACCTGCAAAAGAGGAGAGCTCAATTATTGATTAACTTATATTATCTGGAGATAAGCGCGTATATCTACCTACCTTCATTTTGGAATCGCCGCTCTACGTGTGGACAGCCGTTGAGAAAGCCTGCAATTTCCTCTGAATACCTAATTGTATAGTGAAGCACTGGAATACCAACTATACTGTATAGGAGAAGTGTGAGGGAAAAAACGAGCTTGATGAATTCATGGTTATTGCCGTAGTAGTGGATTGTATGAATTGTGATCAGGATTTGAGAGAAAAAGTATAAGATTGTAAGTTTCCAATTTAAATCGTGGCTTGTTTCCACGACTACATTTCGTTTTTTCTCATTCCAGCGAAATTTTAGTCCAGGCAAAATATAACCGTCGTAGTGGATTTTTAGTGGTAGGGGAAGAATGCTTTTGAAACCGACCATTTCGAGCTGCATTACAAATGCTAACTGAGCAATGAATTACTTGCTCATTAAAGTGTTAAGGCTTAAGCTTGATGATGCAAGATATGATGATGAAATGCTAAGGATCGGTTGGATTGAAATTAAAAAAGATTGAGAGAGTTTAGGTAGTAATCAAAACAATACACACCCTTTTATTGTTACGATAACATCCAAAAACTGGAGCTGTTTTTAACTAATATGTATTGTGAATTATTACTGATAAATTGTTCAGAAACAATTTATTTCGTGGCCAAATAACATTTATTACTATGTACATAGTAAAGTCTAGATTGATGCATTGGACTATTTGAGTAGGTCTTTGAAAAGACTGGCCAGCACAGACCAAATATTTGCAATAATATATTTAACTTAAAATCAGGGTGCTTATGCCTGACAAGTTTTAAAATGAGTACCTTTCTTTCAAAGCCCATTTTCAAAATGTGTTTACTCTGTTTACAGTCTTTGCCTATGGATTATTAAATATTTAGATATTTTAATGCATAGATGTATCCCTGCTCAAGTGTGCTATCGCTAGCTTTACCGAATCCAAAAGTTTAATCACTGCCTCCCAAATAATATGCATTAATTCCTCCCTTATTTATATAAACTACTGATAATAAGCATGTAATTCATTTTTAGTTTACACGATCTCTAATTCTGTTTCATTGGCAATTATCTTACCTGTTTATGTTAGCATATTTAATTGTATACTTATGGATTTTATTACATGTGCGAGGGTAAAACTATAAGTTTGAATACTGGGTTAATTCTCTAAATTTAAAATTCATCACTTCTACATAAGACGCGATGCAAAAATATAAGACCAAAGGCCATCTCCCTTCAAAAATGCTAAATGTCGGGGGCTGTCATTCCAAGCTCAATTCAAGAGGTGAGCTGAATTTTTACATAGCCTAGGTTATTTTCGATTGTCTTCAACCCCCAGGTGTTATTTTATTAAAAGCTCCGCTATGTTTCGAGAAAAAGTGTTTCAAAAATATAAGACCAAACGTTGAAAATTTGAGTTCGCGTGGAGAAATTTCCGTATGCAGCATTTTTGACCGACTTATATTTTGAAACTAAAGGTTGTTATGCGCAGCTTACATTCAGCATGCAAACCCCTCCAAAGCGTTCTATGTAAAAATTTCTCGACGCGAACTCGAATTTTCAAGTTTTGGTCTTATATTTTTGAAACACTTTTTCTCTAAACGTAGTGGAACTTTTAATGAAATAGCACATGGAGGTTGAAGACAATCGGAAATAACCAAGGCTATGCAAAAATTCAGCACACTACTTGAATCGAGCTTGGAATGACATTTAGCATTTTTGAAGGGAAATGGCCTTTGGTCTTATATTTTTGCATCGCGCCTTATTATTATTTGACTTATTTCTGTTTGTTTCTTAAGTTATCATTTTATGAGTAATAACAGTCAGTCCCTATACCGTATGCAATACATAGAATGAAAGCATTGTAGGGAAGGGAAATCACGAATTGAGAAAAGTGCTACTACTTAATTATGTTGTTTTTCCAACAAAAGTATGTCGACAAACCGACAGAGAGAAAATTCATAACATTTAAGAGGCGTGTCCTTTTCAATAAAATTGGACGAGCCTAAGCAGATCTTCAGGTGCCTGCAAGATTTAATTGTTCTCTTTAGAATCCTTTTCGTTCTCAGGTTACCCCTGATATTTAAATTTGCTTTATGTATTAAAGCCTTTGACATAGTATGAATGTTTCCAGCAAATCCACACATGATAAGTGACATTATCGACGTCTGAAGAAGCAAAGTCAACACCGCAGCTCTAACAAGAGGGGGCATGATTGACGCTGGGGCTCGGAATGCTGCATAGCCCCATAAGGTAACCGCACAAGTAAGACCACACAGGCAGAATAGAATCACAGATGCGCTGGAAATATTGAATGCCCTGTTTATTAATTGCAACTGACGATAGAGTTCAACGATTTTCACGTTTTTGCTTCCGGTGTTGAGGTATCTGAAATTAACAAGGGTTGGTATTACCCCGACTTATTTACATAATATGTACGATAGTTACTTAATATGGATATGGAAAATCACGGGGAGACCTGCGGTCGCCCAATCAGATGCACCAAGGCAATGCTTCATTCGGCGGTGGGCAACGGTCTTTTCGTAATTTTCCATGTCCGACAAAAAAATCAAGTCAGCTCATCATACTTTCCCATTCCAGACACCAGAGTTGTTTGGAACCACACACCCACAAGAATATGTGTAAGACCGGTTAGCCCAATATTGACAGTACTGTGATATGCGATCCAGGACAAAAACGCAGAAGATACCTTCAGTAGAAACCATGACACATTCCCTTTGCAATGGCAATAACCGTGATGTGCAAATACGCCAGCAAAATAATTTAGCGGAAAGCAAGGCAGCATGAATGATCCTACCGCTGTAACAACTGGAAATACGATTCCTGTCACTCTGAATCCATTCACTAGAATCCCTATCAATTTGTTGTCTGGTATTTGTACACCTGCAGAAGAGGAGCTCAATTGTTAATTTTATAATATCAGGAGATATACGCTCATAATATGGTGGATCAATGACTGGTGTTAGATTATTTGGAGTTTCAGATAAGCTCCCATATCTACCTTCCTTGTAGAAACGCCGTTCTACGTGGGGACAGCTGTTGAGAAAGTCTGTGAACTCCTCTGAATGCTTGATGGTATAGTAAATCACGGGAATGCCATCCAAACTGTATAGGAGAAGTGTAAAGGAGAAAACGAGCTTGATCACTTTATGGTTATTGCCGAAGTAGTGGATTGCATGAATTGTGATCAGGATTTGGGAGAAAAAGTATATGATTGTAAGTTTCCAATTTAAATCGTGGCCCGTTTCCACTACTACATTTTGTTTTTTCTCATTCCAACGAAACTTTAGCCCAGGGAAAATATAACCGTCGCATTGGATTCCTAGTGGAAGGGGGAGAATACTTTTGAAACCGACCATTTCGAGCTGCGTTACAAATGCTAACTACTTGCTCATACAGTTTTAAGGCTTAAGCTTTTTATTCTCATAAAGTGAAACGCTAGGGATCTGGTAGTATGTAATTAAAAAGAAGATTGAGTCAGTTCCGGTAGGAATCAAAATAGGAATACATATTAGATGCCCTTTGATTATTGAAATTATGATGACATCTGAAAACTGGGGCTGTCGTTTTTAACTATCATTAAACAGTATTATTTATTGCTGATAAATTGTCCAAAACGATTGATTTCGTTGGCAAATACCGAACAATGGTTCCGGAATCGGTTCCAGTTTTAAGCTCTGCAAACATTAATTAGTAAATTCTAGCCTGTATTAGGCTTTTTCGACTTAGATTAGGAAGATACTGGGCAGCACAGGCTAGATAAATATGTACACTATATTATTAAGACGATTTCTGCTTCAAGGGAAACTTTGCATATTAAAAATGGCAATTACATGCGCAATTAACGTTTTTTGTAAATCTGGATGAACAATTTGACTTTAGGCTATCATTGTGAACAATTTGTGCTAAAATTTGACCCTTTTGACTTAAATTATTTTTGCACAATTAGCGAAATATTAAGGAAATCAATTGTAATTAACCATTCTCGCCTGTCTCATTAGCAATAAAAAAATAGTAGATAGACTTTGATACCAGAATTTTTATTTTAGCTTGAAATTTAAATATTTAAAATCTACTGTTATTAAACCAGCCATAACTTTTTTGGCATCAGGTTCTCCATCACTGTTTTTTCAGCAAAGGTAGGGAGGCTCCGCAAAATGGCGTTGGAACCAAGATAGAGAACCTGATGCCAAAAAAGTTATGGCCTAATTGCCGAACCCAATTAAGTCTTCAGTTAAGCAAGGCTAATGAATATAGCATACGCGCAAAAACATGCATGTGCATTCTTTTTATTCATCAGTTATCCACACATCAAACAAACACACGGGAGAGACAAGCAACGAGAAACGAGAAGGGCTCATAGCAGGACTTAAGCACACCACCGCCAGCCCTGTGCTTGCTAGCTCTCTTTGTTTGCTTTGTTTGTTTTATTGCGTTATTTTTATATGCAAGGGCTTAAAAAGATACCTTTGTTATGGAGAGGGTCTAACTAAAAATCAGGATGCTTATGCTTGACAACTTTTAAAATGAGTACCTTTCTCTTTTAGAACCCCTGTTCAGAATGTATTTACACTGCTTACAATTTTGGCCCTAAGCATATAGTTAAGTTTGGATTTACACAATTTCTAATTCTGTTTTATTAGCAAACCCGAATTATCTTAAACTTATCCATGTTTGAAAAGTTAATATTTGAAATGGAGGCTGTTATTATGTGTACGTTTCTCTAATCGTTAATTGTATGGGTTGCCCTTGCGTCATTTTCGGATGTTCGGAGAAAATTGTAGGAAATATGAAACTTCGTGGAAGAAACCTTACATCAGAGAATAGACGCACCATAGACTATACAGATGCTTACGGATAGAAGTTTGTATTAAAAAGAACTTTGTAATGAAAGAATCCCATCGAGAATAGCAACAATCGTATTAACCCTTTGAACTGAAATCAAGAGATTTGCAACATAATAAAGGAGATATTTTTGGACAATTTAATTGAACATTGGTTGTGAAAATACATGGATAACTTGTCGACAAATCACCGAAAATTCCAAAACCAACAAAATTTGATACATAAAAAATAAAACCTCAAAGATGAAAGAAGTAGCAGAGTATGAGGGTCAAACGAAAAGTTGAAAAAATTAGCATCTCATCGAAATAACTTAAACCGTTCAGGAGACATTTTAAGATTTAAAGCCGAAAAAACAGGTTAATTTGTTGATTCTTTTTGTCCTCAAATACTTCTTAAATAATAAAAAGTCACACATTGTTGTCGTCATATATACATTTAAATTTCTGTAACAATCTTAACTGTAATCTGTAACAATCTTTACAATGTGGCATCGTCAGTAGTGTAGCGTGTGTCTGCTCACCACAGCAGACAACGCATGAAAAGACCGTTTTTATTTATTTTTGTATTTCAGTATAATGCACACAAGCTGTTTTTTTTAAATCGAAGTCGCAGTCTGGACAACGATGCTGGGTGCATCGTAAAACTACGTATGTATTATCTACTGCTGCGTCAATACACTTCTATTACCTTCAATCTCAAAAATGATAATTAATGATACTCTATTTCCCTATCATTTTTATAACATCAATACGCAGGTGCTGCAGTTTTTAAAACAAACCTGCAGAGTTGTTGCATTTCCTTTCTAAACAACTGCTCGCATTCAAATACTATTAACTATGTCGTTTTGCTGAAAATACAGTAAGGGAGCATTCCCATCAAACATGACGCAAAAATCCCACCCTCCCATGTAACGCACTTTTACAATAACAGTTATATGGAGTGTCTCACTTCACGTGGGCCCCCTCCAATCCCAAATCCAAACGTTTGATGTGAATGCCCCCTTACGTAGGAAATTTAACCTTTAAGCTTACCTTGTCCCTCAGCAGTACATAGAAGCAAAATTTTCTACTTTTCATTGCTTCCCGGGAGAAAAAATCCCAAAAAGTGTCCGAAAGTGCCTTTTACAATTTCAAATACATAGAGTGCATTTACTTCTATGTAAACCTGAACGTCTATTGGGCTTGAAGGGTGGTTTTCTCAAACAAAAACACCCAGGACAATTTATAGCATTTTAACAGAATATCTTCTCAGGGTTATGTGTTTATTAACTCAGCCTAAATTTCTAAAAAAATTAACTTTCAATTTAGTATTGGCCACTTTTAGACATTTTGGACTCTTTTCGCGGATACTTATTGACCAAAAATGGTAAATACGGGGAATACCAGTAAATGGCTAGGTCGAACTTTTTTTCATTAGCAACTCGAGAGTATCCCTTTAGCGAATCCTTACGCTTAAATATAAAAAATGCACCTATATTTCATGTAAGCTAGAATATCCTATTTAGCGTCCCTCCGGAAAATTTACAACTGTCCTTTTTCATTTCTAACCTAATAACAACGTCATAATTTAACGCACCTACTCCTTTCCACAATTTTAATTATTACCCCTCTCCATTAAAAGAAGATCGACAAACCGTGATAAGGAAAATTCATAACACTTGAGAGGGGTCTCCTTTTCGATGAAATTTGATGAGCCCAGGCAGGTTTTTAGATTTGAGCACGACTTCATTGTTCGGCTCAAAGTCAGTTTGGTTTTTGGCGAATCGACTACATTTACTTTTGCCAGCTCAAAAATTCCCCTTGACTTTGTATGAATATTTGCCGCATAGCCACAGACGACTAGAACGATAAGAGAAGTTTGCAGAAGCATATTGAGCACACCCATTCTGAGCAAAGTGGGCATGACTGATGCGGGGGCTCGAAAAGCTGTGTAGCCCCAAAGCGTGGTTGCACAAGTTAATCCGGTCAAGGAGAAGAGTATTATGGACGCAGTAGAGAGGTTGAAAGCCTTGTTCAATATTTGTAACTGACGGTAGATCTTAAACATCAGTTCCATGTTTTTATTTTTACTTAGTAGGAATCTAGTGTAAAAACAAGTTTTTTTATCTCTTTGCCTTGGCGTGGAACATATTAATGTTCTTTGGTTGATATCTTACCCCTCCATTCCGGTAAGCAAAGATGTTTGAAACCAGACCCCTACAAGCGTATGAGTTAGGCTTGTAAGTCCAATGTTTACAGGGATATGATAAGCAATCCAAGAACTCAGAGCAGAAACGACTCTCAGTGAAACAGATACATTGTCTCTTTCCTCATTATTGCATAATCCACATTGGGCCAAAACGCCTGCCAAACAATTCATTGGAAAGCAGGGAAGCATGTAAATCCCAGTTGCAGAAACAATCGGAAAAATAATTCCAGTCAGTCGGAAAGCCTTAACGAATATCGGAATTAACCTGCTGTTCCGCACGTTGATTCCTGCAAAATATTGTTTATAATTAAATAGGTTATAATTAAAAATGAAATGTATTTTAAAAGAAGCTTGGAAATGCAAACCCTCTTCGTAGAAAATTTGCTCAATGTCTTGGCAACCATTCATGAAGTCTGCATATTCTTCTGCGCGGTTTGCGTTGTAGTAAATGATTGGCATTCCAACAAAGCTGTACACAAACAGTGTCAAGGAGAATACAACTTTAATTATGTCATGCTCATTCGTAAAGAAATACGTGGCATGAATGGCTCCAAGGGATAATATGATGTTGCCCAGAATTGCAATCTTCCAGTTTAAGGTGTGCCCGGATTTTGCAACGACTTTTTCTTTCTTCTCATCCCAACAAAGTCTTTGTCCTGGCAGATAGTAACCATCCTGTTCAATTTTTAGTGGTAGTGGTAGTATGCTTTTGTAATGTTTTAACTTCACTGGCCTTCCAGAATGCGGCATATTAGTAAATTTTGGTACTCGTTGGTCAACAATGTGCAGCGGAATATCACCTTGAAGTCGCATAATTGAATCTGACAGTGGTAGTTTATCAATTGAAAAAAACACAAAAAGACCGCAAACAAAATAATCAAGTTGTCGTGGGTTTCCGGGTTAGAAAGATAAGTAAAAACAAGAGGAAATAAGTTAAATAGTTGAACGCAATTCTTGGCGAAATTCGTATGAGTATGTTGTTAACTCACTCAATCGGGTTTTCTGGTGAAATGAATAGAAGGTCTTCAAAATTGTGCCGGCTACATTCGCGGCCTTTGCATTCACGGTAAAAATGTCCAACGCCTTGAGAGTAAAACAAGACATGTAGAGGAAGGTCTCAAAAACCGTTTTTATGAAAAAGATTTTAAAATTAAAATCCATTTCGAAAATGAACACAAGAAAAGTAAAGCAAGCTAAATAGAACACTTCACGAGATTGTGGATCTCGCAGAAAGTGACGCAAATATTTTTCAGTATCGTATTTTTATCGGGAAAAAAGCCAGCAATTAATTGAGTGCTTCCACCAGTCAA
>JAHZNI010001381.1:0-10663 GCA_027744415.1 Seira ritae | reverse complement strand
ACCACATTTCAAGGATCACATCATTTTCATTATCATGCAAAAATTTTTGAGAAGAATAAAAACAGTGAAAAAAGAAGAATGGAGAGCTATCTTCTTTTTTATGGATTTCCTCCTTTTATTTCTCAGGAGGACAAAGAAAATAAAGAAGCGAAAGTAAATTAAGCTGTGTTGTACATAAAAAAGCACCGAATGAACCGAACGGTGGCAACAACAACATCGAAGTTGTGTTGTAATTTTGAATTTGTCATATGATAAGAATCGACAGATTCGTTCTTTTCTAAAAAAATCATCATCGTATTGCCTCTCTCTTGCTTCCTCCTCCTTTTTCCTTCGGGATTACTGTTTCCGATCCAACTGGAAAAAATTACTAGTCATAAAAAAGCCACATCCTATCCTCAGCAACATTACAATGCAACTATACAACATCAACAACAAGAAAACAAGAAGTCTGCAAAATGCATAGACTATTCACTTTATCGCTTTTAAACGAATAAATTTTTTTCTCAAGGAAGGTGTGTTTTCGGAGGAATTAATGCATTTTAGAAAAGGATTGCCAATTGCCACAAGCGCTTTATTTCCGAATGCCACCAACAGCGAATTGGATTTCTATTGAGCACTGAGCACTTCCCATAAAAACGGAACAAGGAGCAAGAGCAAGTGTAGCAAATTCGAACATTTCAAGGGAAAAAAAATTACTTAAGAGATCTGACAGCGGATATGGTCATAACATTTGAAGTCATCATGATAATGCCATATTGTAATGTTGGCTTGTGGCTCTTCAATGATTTGGCAGAAAATGCAAGATTTTTTGAGAATTTTTCTACGAAACACGTAAGCCACCTTAAAATACCCTTCGATAGGCGATAAAATGGAAACAATTCTAAATTCGCCATCTAATTCTGATTACAATATAACAGAACATGTCGTGTAATTAAATTGTCAAAACATTTAAGGAAAATTATTAAAATTACATTTACAATCTAATCTAGCAGGCTAAATGGCGAATGATGATATTGGCAAACCATGCAAAATTCTCAAAGTAGGAAGTATGAATGGATTCTACGTTTCTGAAACATGGAATAGGTTAAGCCACAACTCAATTAAATTCATGTTCTAATTTTTGCTAATCTAATCCTGCAATAGTCCTGTCCTCCTTCTCTGCATCATTCAGCAGCTATGACCATGACCGCTGAGAGCTAAAACCGAAATTGTCCGCGGCCGTAGAAAAATGAAAGAATTCAAAAGTGTCACCTAAAAATACTGAGGACGAGGAGGAGGCGACACCAATTTTTTTTTCTCGCCGCTTCTCAAAAAAGGATGTTAATAACATTCCAAAGAGCATTGTGTGGTGACACCAACAATAAACTAATCTAATAATTTGTTCTATTACTACATACCTACACATGACGTGAATTACTGTCACAGTTGTACATTAACAATCAGAACAACGAACAAGCCGAGGGAAAGAATGACTGATTTCACAACTTACTTACAACAAGTCACTTTACAAGTCAGTAGGACAAATGTGCTCAACTCGATTCTCCCCGCTTGACGAAATAAATGATAATGAGTTTCGAGATGGGAATTAGAATGAAGAAGCCACTTCATCTTCTTCTTTTGTGCTTGAGTGAGGCTAAGAGTACAATAGTCATAGTCGCAGGTAACATTAAACATTGGTCAGTTCTATTTTTCCCTTCAAAATTTGTCTTCTGGGAAAAAGTCCCATTTCCTCTTTCGTAGTCATCATCGTCATCAACTTAAGCACCATGGATTATGGATGGGCCATGCAAATGGCAATGGCACTTTATTAGTGGTGCATAATGGGGTCGTGATAAATCGCCACGTAATGATGTCATCTTCCATTTTATTCTGCATTGATGTAATTGATGAATTCTTGAAGCGTTTTTTTCACCTGCATATTTAGTTAGTGCAGTGGATTACTTGGACATATTTCTCCTCCTCCTCCTCCCTCTTTCCCATTCATACTAATCACATCTCATTCAACTGAGCTGTGACAGTAGCAAAATGGCAAAATGCAAAAAAATATCTCTACCTAATTTGCATATTTAGGTATCTTTGTTGATTTTGCAACTTGCAATTTTTCAAGTCTTGACTGAAGGGTCATAAATGAAGTTTGCTTAATCCGACCCTAACTGTATCCATTTTAAGTGGGAGCATTAAAATGTCAGCTAAGTCTGACCTGCTAAATGCATTGGTATGAGTTTAATTGGCAAAAATGTACATATTTACAGATCAGAGAAAATTAGGGTGTCAAGCGTCAAGCAATGTGTTTTCGTCATGGTCATGGTCGACAGGAAAAACGAAGTTAAACTTTAAAGGGAAAACTTTTTTTCCATTTTGCTCTTTGCAGAGTCTTTATTCGGACGATTGTGCAATGGCTATTATCATTATCAGCATCAGCAGCAGCAGCAGAAACACATCATTATCAAATGTCTCTGCCACCACTACCACCATCACCATTTTCATTGTCATTGTTATTGTTATCTCCTTTAATAATCATGATGAGTTTTTTACGGTTGCTACTGTTGTGTGTGTTGTGAGTGATTGTGATTGCATTTGCTTATTTGCTCGTATGATTCGTAATTCGTAACACGAGGGAGTAAACATATATTTAGGAAGAAAGGTGAAGTGGAAAGAGCTTAGCACAGATATATTTTTTCCCGTGAGGACGAGGAGCAAAGTCATCTTTCTTTTCATGATTCATTCCTATTCTTTCCTTCCCCCAACTCATCTTCTTCTCTCTCCCTGAATCACATTGACAATTGTTGAAGATCCCGCTATAATGCGTCTTAAATAGAGTTTAAAACATCTTTAGTTCAAATTGTAGCTTAGTCAGAAGAAAAAAAGATTCTTGTGCACTTCTTCTTCTTTTTGAGACTATTTACCCATCTGAAATCTGAAAAGAAAGTATTGAAGAAGCTGTTACGTTCCTTGCAAATGCGTGGCAATGCAATGCAATGGCAAAAATGGTAGCAGAATTTACCACCTAACTTGACATCTGCATTCCTTTCTGATTGTAAAACCTCTTGAGAAAAAAAAAATGTACATGAAATTGGAAGAGGAAGAAGAAGCTGCAATTCTTTAAATGGTTCAATTCAAAAATATATGTGGCAAACAAACAAAAATTGTTTCACTGTAACAGTTAAATTGCTGCTTTGTTAGTTTTACTCCGAATAGCTGTGTCATTCATTACTTCAGAGTTGCACAATATATTAATTGCATTGTTTTTTTCCTAAAAAAAGAGTGGTTGAGGTTTTTGTCTCGCTTCAATAAAATGATTTTTACCGTTTTACTTCTTTAGAGATGAATCTGGCAAGAGCAAGAGGGCAATTGAATTAAAAGCTTTTGTTTGGATTTAGATGCCCGATGAACTTTACTTCCAGAAATTGGATGAAAGAACTAAAGAACTGTTGATACTCATGACAATGCAATTCATGCAATTGACTCTATTGACATTGTTCCTTCACTACAACTCTAACTGGCTCTAGAGCACTTCCTGAATTTGTTTGGTATTGTTTTAATTTGCGGAACACTTTTCCTTGTGGTGGGTCAAATCCGTGCTGGTGAAGTTAATTGCTTGGGATTAACTTCCTGCAATATGTAGTTGCAGTATCAGTAGGGATAAATACTTAAGTTTAAAAGCTAATTAAGTTTTGGCGCTCTTTAAACATAAATAAATCATAAATAAGTATTGCAGCGTTTAAAATTACTTCAAGTTTACAAAATGGGATGAGTTTTGAATGCTCATCAGGTAGTCAATCATGCAATGCGAATACCAATCAAATTCTAATTGATCGATAAACCGACTTAATTACTCAATTGACAGATATCGCATAATAATCTAGCATCGAAAACAGTTAGACTTGAGTTATTTATGCATTCATCCATCCACCCACAAACAAAATGAGAAACCGTTAATGGAAATACCCTTTTATCTCTAATCATCTCCATTCTTGCTGAATGAAACTACATCTTGAAATTCATATTTGCATCAAGCCAAGGTAAAAATCGAAACCGTTGTTTTAGTTCAGGTTCATCTCTCCCCACCAATATTTATGTAGTGTATCCATATCCGGGAAAGGAAAATTCCCCGTTTGAGCAATAAATTGCAAGACCTTGGATCTGCTGACCCTCTTCACTCTCTTTGGGTTAGAGCTAGGGCCAGGATAACGATAACGCCATAAAATTATGTAGACTCGACCTAATACAAAAAAACACAAATTCCTTTTAAAAAGATAATTTCATGAGCAACTACATAATCGCTTTATATTCAATGGAGATTATCACCTCTTCTTATCTTATAATTTCATGAGCAACTACATAATCGCTTTATATTCAATGGAGATTATCACCTCTTCTTATCTTTCATTAATCCTTCTAATTTTAAACTTTTGGCTTTTGTCTCATTCTCATTTCCTGTCTTGTAGATAGCTTCAGCCTCCACTCCTTTCTCTCTGAGTCTAGAGAAACCGTATTACCGTTTCATCTTCATCCACACTAGGCTTACCATGTGAGGTGAGATGAAGAGCGTTAGCGTTACGTAAGAAGTTTTTGTAGGTGTTTCCGACCTTAGTGACCCAAATGCAAACTTTTGACTTTATCCATTCTTTTGTTCACTTGTCCTCCCAGACACGTCACAATGGCCATGGCGAGATCAGCATTCCCCGATAAAATATTTTCAGAAAAATTAATGCTACAATCTCAGCAATCTAAAAACTGCTTCACATTCTTTCCTCTGAAACTGAACAATGATTCTCACTCACACAAAAATAAAATGCCTAAATGCGTTCACTCAAATCCAGAGTTCATTAAACGACCCTCGTCTCATTACATACCTACTCATCATCGTGTAAATTTGTAAATACAAAATACAAACAAAAAAGGAAAAGCAAAAAGGAAATTTCCTACTTCATTTTCGTGAAAACGAGAAGAATACCTTCTGGACCATGTACATTCATTCACATTGTACGTCGTGGAAAGATAAAAATCTTTCGTAAAAAGTGAGGGAACACTTGTCTCTCTCCGTTCATTGCCACAATTAGAAGCTAAAAAGAAAGGAACATAAAATAAAGAAAAAATGTCCACTTTAGTAGATATTTTCCTTTCCTCCTTGTAAACTTTCGCGAGATCCCGTTACATATTTACTCCGAACGTATCACTTTTTATGAGCATCCTCTCCTCATAAAATTCTCTAATTTCTAATTTCAAATGCATGTAAATCCTTTTTGCTTATTTTTATACCTCATTTTTTCCCCTCGCAAATCATTTACGGAATGCAGATTTTCTATGTATTTACATATTTACGCACTTGTCTTCTTGTTTCTTCTTTTTTCAGAAGCATCAAATAAATGAAGCATTAAAACCTATAACAATAGGCGTAAACTGCCTTTTATTCTGCAGACAAGCCCTATTAATGTCAGAGGAAAGTAATAAAAGGGATGGGAAAAGTGCAGCAGCAGCAACGGGGCAAAAAATTTCTTCCAGGGAATCTTCGGTATATTTTTATCTACAGTAGCTGAGAATTGTATATTTTTTGCAACTGAAGAAGTCAGTCACATTTTTTAAAGATAATCGTCACGCTCTTGCGAAAAAAACTTTTTCCTTCTGGTTCTGTTCTGTTCTAACATTATTATCCCCCGAGTCAAATGATGATTATTTCGGCACTTTTCAAGGTAAGTACATACACATTCACATACCAAAGATAATGAAGGAGTGAACGACGGATACTGTCACGGAGAAATACATAAAGTGTACATGGAGCCACATGAAAAAGGGAAATGGTTTACAATTAGACTTGCTGTACCAATACTGCCACTACTGTGCAGTACAGAATTTTCTTTTCGCATCATTTCATTATTATTGTCATCATTATCCTAATTCAACTTCTTTACGTTAATTTCCCCCCACTCGATGTAACGTTTTTTACGTGTTTTCCGCTACTGTAGATTTAAAGTGGTTGATGATGAGACAGGAGGACAGGAGAAGTTTCGTTGCAACTTGCAAAACTTTATGTACACTTCTATTCTAGTTTTATTTTTTGAAGGAGGTGGTTGCTCTTCTTCCCATTTTAGAAAAAAAGGTTGACAAAACAAACGTCATGTCATGTCATATTACACCATGTCATCTCTCACATTATCCGAGTTTTTATCTTGACAATAATTTAAAAAAAAAGAAGCACATCTGAAAAAAATTGGGTAAGGGGAGGGTGAGATAACCACAGGTAGGGGAATGAGTGCAAAAATCAACTTCAGTTTAGTAAATATCTCCTAAAATTTACATTCATAAATAACTGGAACTAAAGAATATTTACCGCTTTAACAAATTCTCTAATATATTCAACAATAATCAAACAAGAAAATGCTAAATTATTTTAATTGCAGAATTGACAATAATCAGTGAACCCAAGCCAAGGTACAGTTCAGAAGGAAAACGATTTACTTTGAACTTCCGTTTTTTATTATTGGGTTTAAGAAAGCAAGCGGCCAAAAATTGATTCGTCCCCTGATACCTCCATTGAGAAGATTTTAATACCCGATCCTGTAACTTACTCTAGGTCTCATGATACTCAAAATAATTTTCTCGACTTGACTTTAACTTGCTACGCATATTTTCTGTACCGATTGCCACAATTCTCATGTCAATTTCGTCACAGATGCGTAGAACCAATTTGGCCGCTTTATAACCGTGGATTAAATGGATTAAATGGATATGATACACAATCAGAAAATCTAGCGGGAACATATTTATTGGGCTCCGATTCAGTCTTAGAGGTACCTATTACCGGATACTACGACCACCACCATGTATCACCACCGCACCGCCATCGCATCAGCATCATCAAAAAGGTGAAATAAGCAATAAACAATGCATGGATTGTTGTGTTTTCTCTCAAACGACACTTTTTTTCTTGTGGTTTTTGTAGTTTTCCCTGAGAGCCTAATCATAATCACAATCACGGTGTATCAATATCGGTACTTCACCTTAATCATAGCAAAATCTGTGTGAGGAGCGAACCTTTGCAGTGCAGTGCCTATAAAAATCTTTTGCACATGGTTGACTTTTTAAGTTATTTATTATTTATTGCCATCATTCTGATTCTGATATTGCCTATACCAGCCAAAACATAAAGATCGGCAGATGCAGAAGCCTGCCTGTAAGACATCAGAAGAATGACATTGTAACATAACCAAACCAAACGAACCGAAATAACTTTTTGAATTTGAAATTTGAACCTTGTGATTAACTTTTTACAATTATCCCTCTCCTTTTTGAAGACTGCTAACAGTTCATGTCGTTTAAAATCCCTTTGGTAAACGACAAAGCTGTAAATAGTAAATATTACCTAAATGCAGTAGCGTGGGTAAGGTTGTGGATCATCTTTATTGTCAAAGTATGTACATGTTTTTGCAAAAAGGTTAAGCTGGGATGAGTCGAACTATGTAGCAGATTGCAGATGCTTTGTTTTTCCCATGGCCAAAGTGATATATTGATGAAGCTGAACTGAAGAAGACAATTATGGCATGGCTGCCACCAATCTATAACGGATTTTCATTCTCCATTGCATTTTCCCCTCCGTGTTCGTTTCATAAGATCGAGATGTAAAACATGCAAGGTGGCTATATCTTTTTGGTGATGTGATGATTAAGTATGAGTTGGGATATTGTGTCAGTGTAATATTTATTCAATACGCCAAATTTTTCCGTTTACCTGAAGAGCTTTGACGGGTAAGGAAGGTATGAATGACACTTGATAATGTAGCACAAGTATTGAATTAAAAAGGCTCTACTCAATAGGGTAGTAGGATTACTAATCATAATAATAAAGGTGGGATACTTTGATTGCTCAATCAAATGATTCGAATCAAGCAATATATCGTTAATTCCGTCATGTTGACCACTTCGCATCATAACCGCGCCATCATTGTTTGTATCTAATTTCGTTGAAAAACTCCAGATCATATCAACTTTAAATTTTACGCATTTTGCTAGTTCAAATGAAAGCAGACATGCTACACTTTTAAATTTCGCTTTCTGACCATTTTAATTCCGTTAATATTTCAGATAAGCGGGAGCAATAATAAACCACCTTAAATTCTTAACAAACAACAATTAAAAATAATTTTTTAATAAAGATGAATTCAAAAAAAACTTATCAGTATCAATCATGTAAAAATCAACCGCGGAGGCAAATTTAAGACATTTAAATTATACCAGACATGAGCATTGCCTTCATTCTCCATGCATCGCCATCTTTAAAAAATTGTTGTTGCTGTTACGCATCGTAGTACTCAAGTTCATTTGTCATTTCTCCATAAATCTCCCCCAGCCCAAGTTCATCACTGACATTCATCGCAAATCACAAGGGATGTAGCACAAAGCCCCAGATTTAATCAGAGTCAATGCCAACTACGTACCATATTGCATTACATCAGATTCGACCGTTTCAATGAAGTTTCATATTTGACAAATGGATCTTCCTCCCCTTGTACTCTAGTCTAGTATGAATTTTACTTTAGCTCGCTCTTACTACCCTTTAAAATATTTCTGCTAGAGATTTTGAAACATTCACATTGAATTACATTGTCAAACGGAGGAAGGGTACAGAGTACAGAGTGCAGTGCAGGTAAGAAGGGATGGTTGCTGAAACATGAGCAAGGTGCCAAAAAAGTACCTGCTTGTGCGTTACATGTTACATTGTGGTTGTGCATCTTCCTCGAGAAATGAAATCTAGCTCTAGCTGTTTTAGAGCACAAGCCAAAGTAAAGAGCCTTTTTTCATCCCTATCCATTCCACTCCACACGTCAAGCCAAGCCAAAGTAACGAATGTAAATTGTAAATTCGCTTGTGACTCGCGCATAGGAATGTGAGCTAAAAAATTGTTTTCATGAGTTTGATGGCGAATCATGATAGCAATAAAAAATGTTTATTTTGGTGTGAATACACGTAAAAGCTGACGCATCCCCATGTACTGCTGATTACTATTACTCTAGAGAGCATTTTTAAGGGGGGAATATTGTACCTACAAAAGCAACCCTGATATCATCCGGCTCTATAATAGGTAGTTCTGAATTGTGTTAGATAACTCGGAGCTTTAACAAAACATTTGTGTTTCGACTGTCCTCGTGACAAGACCTGTGCTCGAATTCGAATATTATTTTATAATCCCAACATTATGTAAATCCTTCATTTGAATCCTTGCTGGAAAGCGTAAATGTTTTACAGTGCCCCATGTCCACTATTTTTGATTGTGTGTGGCCAGCTAAAAGGACAAGGTCAACATATTTTTACAACTTCGTTTAATTTTGAATTTTTGAATTGATTCTGGAATCTTTTATCGTGCCATTGCCATCTAAAAAATATGTCATTTTTTAGAGAAAAAATAGTGAAATATTGAATTGAGATATTGAACTAAAACCTTCGGGAAGTGAGGTCCTCAAGTGGAAAATCAGTTCCCACATTAAGCGGCTACTGACTTTGTCGCCGCTCCTTAACTGCATTTTGTGCTTGTACTTGTACCGTGATTTTGAGAGGGAGCCGGCCAAAATTTTTGTACTTTTTTTTGAGTGAGATTCAGAAAGAATACATTTTTAGTGCACGTGCCCAGAGAGAAGGATTTCTAGAGCTTCATTCATGAAAGCAGGTAAGAATTTATGAAATTCAAATCCGTAAAAGGATTAAGCTTTTATTTCTAACCGGAGATGATTGAAAGGACATGAACATGAACACTCAAAATGACAACTGCTTTTCCAAATTCCAAACCATGCAATTAAGGGTTCATTGAAACAAATGCATTTAAATGTTTTCGTTTTTTGGACTTTTCCTGGTCCTATTCAAAAATCCTATAATAACATGGTACCGTCTGCCTCCTTCTGTTCTGCAATTACCATAATTGTTTCAAGCGTTTATTTGAATTTGAATCTACAATCTATACACTTGCGATTTGTGAATGCAGTTTCGCGTTAAGAGATGATGCTCTTCCATAGGGTTAATGGGAGAAAACCGCTTTGTCATTGAAATTTGAAAGTGGAAGCTCATATTTGAAAAAGTTTACGTCAAAATTTTCCTTCTGTTTTAATGGACCCAGAAGTCGTCGGTTGTCGGTGCTTTCAGAAGCTTTTAGTGTTGACAATATGCATTTTCTTCAGAGATGATTTGGTGAAAATGGTAAATAGTAAATAGGAAGCAAATCTCTTCAAATTCATGATTACACACTACCTGCCTACCTACTTTGCACTTGCATTCCATGAAAAGTGCTTGAGCAATTCCTCCTCAGGTGGAGATCATAATCTATAATAATAATAATCCATTTAAGAACGACTGTGTTTTTAAGCAAAAAAAACTTTCTACAAAAAAAAGTTTTCATCAGCCATAGCCATAGTCATGTAGGCATCTTGAGAAAAAAACTCATAAACTCTCTTTACGTAAGTGTAAGGTAAAAAAGGTAATTGACTTCACGAAACATTAACCATGATCCAGAAATAACAAGGAAGCCACCAAGAAACGAAGCATGTGTTGTTATTTCATTTCTTAAATGGGACGTGATGTACCCACACACATTGCGTACCACACGAGGAGGTCTCCCCGCAAAATGCGAACTTTCACGGTTCATTCAATTTTACTTGGTGACCTCTGAGCTCAGACCT